>CAUYQU010076214.1:0-82817 GCA_963574635.1 Cheracebus regulus | reverse complement strand
TTGTCATTGTTCATCACCCAAATATGAGTGAAAACATGCGGTGTTTGGTTTTCTGTTTTTGTGTCAGTTTGCTGAGAATGATGGTTTCTAGATTCATCCATGTCTCCACAAAGGACACGAACTCATCATTTTTTATGGCTGCATAGTATTCCATGTTGTATATGTGCCACATTTTCTTTGCCCAGTCTATCATTAATGGGCATTTGGGTTGGTTCCAGGTCTTTGCACCAACAACAGACAGAGAGCCAAATCATGAGTGATCTCCCATTTACAATTGCTACAAAGAGAATAAAATTGCTAGGAATACAACTAAAAAAAGATGTAAAAGAGCTCTTCAAGGAGAACTACAAGCCACTGCTCAAGGAAATAAGAGAGGACACAAACAGATGCAGAAACATGCCATGCTCATGGTTAGGAAAAATAAATATTGTGAGAATGGCCGTACTGCCCAAAGTCATTTATAGATTCAATGCTATCCCCATCAAGCTACCATTGATCTTCTTTACAGAATTGGAAAAAAACACTTTAAACTTCATATGGAACCAAAAGAGAGCCCACATAGCCAAGTCAATTCTAAGCAAAAAGAACAAAGCTGGAAGCATCACACTCCTGGACTTCAAACTCTACTACAAGGCTACAGTAATCAAAGCAGCATTGTACTGCTACCAAAACAGAGATACAGACCAATGGAACAAAACAGAGGCCCTGGAGGCAACACCACACATCTACAATCATCTGATCTTTGACAAACCCGACAAAAACAAGCAATGGGGATAGGAGTTCCTGTTTAATAAATGGTATTGGGAAAACTGGCTAGCCATGTGCAGAAAGCAGAAACTGGACCCCTACCTGACACCTTACACTAAAATTAACTCCAGATGGATTAAAGACTTAAACATAAGACCTAACACCATAAACACCCTAGAAGAAAATCTAGGCAACACCTTTTAGGACATAGGCCTAGGCAAGTGCTTCATAAATAAAACACCAAATTTTATTTATTTCTTTTTTTTCTTCTTTTTTTATTAAAGTCGGGGTTTCACCGTGTTAGCCTGGATGGTCTTGATCTCCTGACCTTGTGATCCAGCCCGCCTCAGCCTCCCAAAGTGCTGGGATTACAGGCATGAGCTACCCCACCTGGCTCAAATTTCATTAATATAATTAAAACTTATCTTTTAATCTATTAATGCAGTATATTAAATTAATTAATTTTCTATTAAACTAACCTTGTTTTTCCAGGATAAACAGTCTGGCTCATTAATTTTGAGCATTCTTATATAATTAAAATATTTAAGGCTATAAAATTCATTCCAAAATTTGCTTTACTTTCAACCCACAGGTTTTGTAATATAATATTTTTCTTATTATTTAGCTTTAAATGCTTAACATTTCAATGATTTCCTTCTTTAGTTCTTTCAAAATTTATTTTTAAGCGTTCAGACATTTGGGTTTTTTTCTCCTAGAATTATGCCTAGATTGATTTCTTACTTCCCTTGGTGGTATTTAAGAAATGTGAGCTATATGGTTATCAAAGGCTTAATATTTGTTGAGTATATCTTTATGCCCTAGAATGTAGTCAACTTTTATAAAGTTTTTCCTGTATTTGAAAAGAATATTTATTCCCCAACTGTAGAGTATGATGTTCTCTGAATAGTGCACAGATCAAATTTGTTAATTGTACTGTTCAAAACTTCTATGGCATTGTTGATGTTTTTTCCACTTGATTTATTAGCTACTGAGAGATGTAGTATAAAATCTCTGACTACACCCAGAGACTATATTATTAGGTGCATATAAGAATAGCACTATTATATCTTAGCAGTGATTGAATTCTTTATCTCAGGAATACCTCTTAAAGTTTACTTTTTCTGATAATAAAATGACTACACTAACTTTCTTTTGTTTACCAATGAGTCGTAAACAAAGTTTGTCTGTCTTTTGGCTTTAAATTTTTATTCAGAAGTTTTAAGTGTATATCCTGTGAACATAATACAGCTAGATTTTTGTATTTGTTTTAAAATCCAATTTGACATCTGTTTTTAACCAGAAAGTTTATTCTATTTACATTAATAGTGATTACCATTATATTTTGATTATTTCTATACTCACATGTGCGTTCCACTTTTTTTTTAATCAAGAAATTGGAGAGTTACTGAGTCTTTAAAAAAATGAAAAGAAATTAATTTCTTTTACATAGGCAAGACACATTGCAGAAAATAAGAAAACATCGATTAAAAAAACAAGAATCTTTAAAATTCTTCCATATGTATCACTCTGGAGTATACCTATTCATATTTTTATTATTTTTATAGGTTTAGTTATATTGAGTATAATGAGATTTGCACACATACATAATGTTAAAGTTTTCTGAGGAGGAAAACTATTAATAATATTTAAGGAGATTTCCTTAGTTGTATAAAACAGATTGGAGGAAAGACATTAGTGTCACAAGATGCAAAGAAAAACAAAGACTGCTATAGTTTTCTGAACATAAGATAAAAGGATGATTACAGGTGCATCTGAGCACTCAGCACCTAGTTGCCCTTGATAAATGTGTTACTAAAACTTAAAATCCAGAAATATTGCACCAAGTTTGAAAGCAAACTTTCATATCCTTACCATTATTAATGTGAGACATTGTTTTAAGTCATAATTTGATCATAATTTAAAGTCATTGAATCTTAGCGCTTTAAGGATATAATAAATCTCAGCTGTGTGAAATAGAAATCAGCCCACTTTTGGTCGTAGTTGGAAGGTGAATTAGTTCATCAAAGGTCTGTTCATTTACATGTCGTCAAATTAAATTGGAGCGATAGTTTCACTGAATTAACCAGTTGTTTAAGTCTTGCGTAAATATAGCCTCCGTTTTAAAATTAAGAACTGGCAACATTTCTTCTAAAGGTTGCCAAGTCTGGGGCTATTAAAGGCTGTCCCCTCCCAAGAACTTTCCACTTGTAGCTGTCAAGGATCTTTTTTCTTAATTAAGCCAAAATAGCTTGATGTCTGAGAGACTTACTGATTGTAAATGAAGTGTCTTTGGAAACCTTTCTATGTCTTCCAGGCCTAAAGACTGATCCACATGCTCTTAAGATTTATGTGCACTCAAGTGGGACAAGCAGGAGGAGGGAGTGTTGCAAGGACAGAGAGCACTGTCCAGTGAGTTAGGTGTTACTGAGTGGGACTTGCCACAGGAGCAAATATGTCTGTCGGGGATTTGTAGCTGTCATAAACAGTTTCCATAAGCTGTTGGGCAGCCTTATTTCCACACTGTCAAGACTTTTTAGAAACTCACCCAATGTCCTGGCCGACTTCATCTTAGTTCTTAACATCCACACTGATTTGTCCTTTGTTCAATAGCCTAGTTCTTCAGGCTCAGGGATCTACATGTTCCTCTAAAAATGGTCATATGTCACTTTCTAGACCTCGTACTCAGAACATGTTTATTTTCCCTCTTTAACTTTTTCCCTTCTCTCTTTATTCATTTCAGTGCACACACACCCCTCTTGAGCACGAATGTACTAGGCATTAGACACTTAGCTAGGTTGAGGGAATATGGTGATAAATAACTTAGAAATTATTTCTGAATTCTCAGCACTCATAATACTAGGGACACATAGCAAAGGCACTACCCACGTTCACTCTTGATAAATGTTTTATCAATGGTTGTCCCAAATAACCATTTTTCCCCACACAATCTCAACCCAAGAGTCTATTTTTTTTTTCAATGACTGGAATGAACATTCCTTTTGCAAAATCTGGCCAAGAAGAACCAAGACAGACGTCTTAGACAAAGACTCTCATCTGTTAAGAGTCGTATCACATTGAATTTGGGCAAAAAGGTAAAGGATTTTGGATACAAGAAATAATTTCATTTTCTCTACACTAAATAGAGCTGCTTATTTTTAGTTGCCAGTTGTTGTTTTCCTTTTGGGAAACTTTCTCTCTTCAATGAAAGTTCAATGGTGACTCACTGAGACCCCCAAGGAGAAGACTGTGCTCCAAGGGACACCTGTGGATAGGGCCTGCTCTACCAGGGAATTGCCATGGATGGGGCCACCATGGCAGTTCCCTGGTGGAGCAGGTCTGTTGGGCACACAGCCATCCCCGCAGGCCAGCTCTGACCCAGGTTACAGTAATGCAAACGATTTGCTTTAATCCAACCAAAATAAGAGCAGGCAATCCTAAAGCTCTTTAAGAAAACTCTAGTTCTACCTTTGACCCAGGCTATTTTTCTTCAATATTTAAAGTTTAAAGGCACTGCATGCTTATACTTTTATTTCAAACCAGAAAATCACCTTTGTATTTGATCACTCTCTTAATTTAATTTGCAAACTTGCTTATTTACATAGCATATGCTGGACTTTAGCTTAATTTACAATGGATATAATAATGCAATAACTTTTTTTAAACTTGTTAACTAGGAAATGCATAAAATACTGACCTTGTAGGTAAATGTCTTTTGCATACATTTTTAAGCATTAGTTGCTTACAAGTTTCAAGAGTGACGGTTTAACATGACTCCTGGGAGAATTATACCAGTCTTTATGGAACACATTGCTCACAGCTGTGGTGAAATAGTGATCACTAAAATTCACAGCACTTTATATTCCACATCAATGACATCACTGGTATACTTTAACTATAATTCACATGTGGGAGGCAGTTGTCTACAAACTGAAATTATCCACAAACTGATTCTAAGATGGAGAAGAAACTATAACATAAAGCAATTGTATGATTTTATTTTGCATTCATCATTAATGTCAGTTTCCAAAACATTTTGGATAGCATTATCAGAGGCTATACTTCTCTGTCTATGAAAGCAGATGATATTTTGAGGATACTTCTTGAGGTACTAATAGAAAGACACTGTTCCATGAAACCAAAGTGCTGCTTGGTCTTAGCTTTTCCACTTAGCTTTCCAGCTACACACTCTACTATTTTTATTCCATAAAGACTTTCTGTTTAGAAATGTGACAGTAAGACAGCATGTGTCTAAAACCTAAGTCCGTGTCCCCTGATAATCTCATAAGCAATCTGAAATTACAACAAGGAGCTTACCAAAACAGGTGGATTGTTTTAGAATATTTAGGTCCCTACTGGAGAAGAGTAACATAGAAATAAGCAGAGAAAAAAAAAGAAAAAGAAATAAGCAGAGAATTGTCCATTATTAACTCTCTGTTGTTTTATCGCTCATATTGACTTGCTTCAGGATAACTTGAATGCCACCCTGTATCCTTCTGTTAGGCAAAATTAATTTCTGATTGCTTTACAGGATGAAATAAATCCCAAATTGTTTTTTAATTAATAAGAACTAGACCGCTCCTTGACTTCCTTCATTCAAACAGGAGAAATAAATCTTCTTATGGAAGACTATGGTCAGGGAAATAGAATTCAGGACTAGGCTAGAATGCTCATCTGCACGGAGTACATTCTGCTCAAGGGGAATATTTGCAACCAGAAAAACAAAGCTTCTAATATTCATTCATTTAGACCCACAGCATGGATATATTAAGCTCTGATTGAGGGACTGTGTTAAGGAAAACCGAGTCCACAAGGGGCATGGTTTTAAAAGAAAGAATTTTCCAGCGCCATGCCTCCGTCCACATCCCAATCCAGGAACGTAAAGTTCTCTGTCTGACTTTCGCGTGGGTGGGCTAGGTAGAAATTCCAGCAGTGCTTCTTTGTTTAAAAAGCCCGGGAAAAGCTCTAGGAGGAAGTTGCGGACCTAGCAGCCAATACGGTATCAAGTCAAAGATCAATCACTCCAGCAGAAGTTTGAAAAACTCCTCTCATTGGACAAGAACATGAATGAGGCGGGAATAGCTCCGGGGTTACCCCTTACCTGTGCGGATTCCTCCCTTGAATCCCCTCCCGCGGCAGTGTGGGAGCTCTCTCTCTCCTCCTTTCTCTCTGTCTCTGCCTAATAAACCATTCTCTGCTAAACTCTTTGAGTCCAAGATATTTATTCCAAAGGTAAGCTCACCGTGCCTCTGGGACCCTTTCCCCATTCCTGCGGTAAGAGAGGTCAAGGACCTGGGCACATGGAACGGGGAGGTAGCTGAGCCCCTGAGCCCTGTCCCCCGTTACATGATTATGTGTCAGCTCTAGGGATTCAGACATTCTGTAAGATTTTGTTGATTACTATGGCATGGCTGGCATTGTTCTGGGCATGAAGTTTCAGTGGTAAATAGGACCAAGTTCCTACCCTGCAGGGCTTATATTCTGGTGGAAGGCATAAACAATAAAAAAATACAGATATAATTTCAGGTAGTGGTAATACAAAGAAGAATAATAAGTCTCATAAGGACTAGAGATTGCCTGGAGGCAGGGACAGGAAGAAAGCTATTTTGAGGATGTGGTAAGGAAAGTTTCTCTGGAAAGTGAAATTTGAAAAGAGGCTTAAGGAGGTGAGAATGAAGCATGAGGCTCCAGCGTTCCAGGTGGAATGAACAGCAAGGGCAACTGACCTCAGATGATAATAGCCTTGGTATGTGCCAGAAATAAAAGGAAAGGGAGCAAGTGTGGCATTGCCAGGGGAAGATAAGGTTGAGAAAGCAAATAAATCCTGTGGGGCTGCATAGACTTCGGGCAAACCTCTGGATTTTATTCCAAGTGTGAGAGAAACCACAGGAGCAGGACAGCAGAGGAATCTGGTGCATGCTTAACAAGCAGATGTGGGCTGCTTTGTGAAGGAATGATTACAGGAATTGAGACTAGTATCAGAGATGGAGTAAGGAGCTTTCCCATTAATTCCGGTGAAAGACGATGGTGGCTTAAATAGGGTGGTGGGAGTGGAGGTGTTCACATTAGTCAGATTCAGTATGTATTTTGAAAGTAGAGCTGACAGAACTTGCTGAGATGCGAGGTGGGGTGTAAACTGTGAGAGAAAAAGAGGAGTGAGGAAGATCCCTAAGAATTTGGGTAAGTGGATAAAAAGAGATACTACTAGCTGAGATGGGTATTCAGATCATTAAGACAGGCCCTGAACTCAAGATGCAAGGAGTTCATATCACTGAGAATAAACTAACCAACACACACACAGAAACACACACCCCTAACAAGTAGTGTAATAAAAATATACACAGAGATTTCCTTATCTCTGGATTTTTCATAATTTTTATTTAAATGCTTCTCCTTTTGTAAGTTGTATAAATAGACAAGTGAATGATGTAGCCTGCTGCTACGTGGATACCTTATATTTCTGTGCTGGCTGACTGTACAAATTAGTTTGTACAGCAGCAGATTCTTCATGGTTACCTACCATTTAAGTATCTATTGCTTCGTATCACAGAAGGTTTTCTCCCTCCCCCTTTTTCCAAATTTCCAAACTTGTCCAGGCTATGATGATTACTCAAGATAGAATCAGAGTGTCTTTTTTTTTTTTTTTGAGACACAGTTTCTCTCTTGTCTCCCAGGCTAGAGTGCAATGAGGTGATCTCAGCTCACTGCAACCTCTGCCTCCCAGGTTCAAGCAATTCTCCTGCCTCAGCCTCCCAAGTAGCTGGGATTACAGGTGCCTGCCACCACGCCTGGCTAATTTTTGTATTTTTAGTAGAGACAGTTTCACCATGTTGGAAAGGTTGGTCTCAAACTCCTGACCTCAGGTGATCCACTCACCTCGGCCTTCCAAAGTGCTGGAATTACAGGCGTGAACCACCATGCCCAGCCCAGAGTGTCTTTTTCTGTATTCCTTAAGATTCATCTATATTCTTTGATAGAGCAGGATGGAGAAAGAGAAGAGTTTATGCATGCTTAGAGTTTCATCACCCATGGGAAGAAACCATAAGAAGAGCTACATGATAATAGAACTTGTTCCCTACAATTCCATCTTAGCAACTTGCAGATCTCAAATTTTGGAGGGTGTGTTAAAATGCAGATCCCCAGAACCCATCCGTAGAATATCTAATTCAGTTAGTTGTAAAAAAAAAAAAGCCAAATAGTCTTTATGGTTTATTATTATTATTATTATCTTAGAAACAGGGCCTCTGTCACCCAGGCTGGAGGGCAGTGCCATGATCATGGCTCATTGTAACCTCAAATTCCTAGCCTCAAGTGATCCTCCCACCTTGGCAACCCAAAGTGCTGGGATTATGGGCATGAGCCACCATACCTGGCTTGAATAGTTTTTATATTTAATAATCCTCCCCCATGTCTGATGCTAGATTTACACTGATCACCCTTGGAGAACCACTATCATCTATAAATGGTTCAGTTTTATCCTGTGTGTTGTGACTTCTAAACTGTAGACAGAGGAATTGTATTCAGGATAAAGTTTTGGAATTAAGGATGATAAAAGATGAAAGATGTTTTAAAGATTCTCTGACCTAAACTTCTTTTTTTCTTTTAAATATCAGAGTTATAAGAAGCTGACAGCTCTTAATCTCAGATCTAGTCACATATAAAATGCATCGTAAAGATGTAACTATAGTTACCAAACATGGATTGCCTTAGGATATTGAAGCGATTTTTAATTGAGGAAAGCATGCTACATTTGAATGATTTTATAAAGATGACTTAAAAAAACTTGCCTAGGGCAAAACTTTTAGAAAGAGCTTTTGTGGCTGCTACCAGGAGGTTCAAATTATGCATAATTTCGTTTCTACCATTCTTGTCTTAGATCACCAGAAGTCAAGTGTAATTAATTATTAACATGATGGAGAATACTACCCTCACCTTGAGACATTTGTCATGTTCTCTCATGAACACTATAGAGAAAGATCTAAAGTTATGGGAAAAATATAGTATATTTTATTGTTTACTTCACAGCATATCAATTTCAATGAATAATCACAAACTTCAGGAAAATGTCCATCAACTGTGAATGCTATAGAATCCTTTTGGGACAGATCCACTGACATTTAATGCAATTAATGATTCATATTTCCATTAACTTCCTCATAGTATATTTTCATTAGGTGAAATAAATGTTTTATCCAAATTCCTATTGTTAAGATGCCTTGGCTTTAAAAAATATTACCACTACATTAAATAATTTAGTATTCTAGGGCTAACTGCCCAAATAAACTTTGCTTTTAATAACATGTGTTTTAGATAACTGAAAAATTCAATATACTTTTATATGAATAATTTTTGTGCATGGACTGATAAAATCATAATTAGAGCTCTCAATATTAGATGATAATAAAAATTCAAAAATGAATTCATAACTTTTAACACAAGGAGTATATGTCTCTAGCACTTTGTCTTATAAGAAAATATAGATTTTATCAGAATTACAGTAGGTTCGTTTTCATAATGTGTATTGTGTTATTCATAGCAGAAAGTTATTTGCCATGTCACTGAATGGCTTAAATTAAGACAATGATTATAATAAATGAATATAATGACTTTTGTAATTTCTGTTGTGTCTGAATTTGAGGAAAGATTCTAACTCAAGCCTCACTGAGACAACTCAGGTAGTCTCCTAAAGAATGGAAGCCTCTGAGATGTTCTTTTGGCAGTGGACTTGAAGGGCAGTCTCAAAAAAAAAAAAGCTGAATGGGAAAGTTTAAATAGAATTTAAACTTAGCCAATTTGGGACACTCTTGTTTGAAAAGTTTTCCTTATACTGTTAAGAAGTTAGAAAAGCATAAAAATTAGCATTTGCCCATAAACAAAAAGAAAAATTCTGTTACCACATGTAAAGTATCTCAACAGTAAAAACATAATCTCTAGCATTAATATTTCATTTCCTTAGACTTGTGAGACCACATGCACCCCATTCAAGGTTCCCCTAATTAGGTGCAGCACTCCACAAAATTGTAAAGAAAGCAAAGCCTGTTTCCCTTTCTGCATCATTTTCCTCTTCTGATTACCAACCACCTAGGTACTCCTGTGAGCCAAACTTAGTTTTTTAGAACACTGACCCTAAAATGTCAACAATACCTTATGCAACACTCCTGGAGGTGAGGGTGTGTTGCTATTGCAGAAGAGGACTTTGGAAAGACAGTAATGTCTGTAGCCAGCAGTTCTTCTCTAATGGTTAGATTCCAAGCACTACTCTGATATCTGGGCAAGACATCAACCTTCACAAATCAGACCCTAAAGTGATTGATTCATACATCTGCATAAAACAAAGCTTTTTCCTAAATTTGGATTAATGAGGAAAGGAGAAAAGAAGGAGGAAAAAAAGGACGAGGAGTGATTGCAACTAACCACCTTCTAAAATTACCAGGCTAGATTCATGCTTTCCTTATTGATTTCAATCTACTGAAATCAATCTACCTTCTTTTTAGCACTAAGGAAGACAGTGAAAATCCTTGTTTCCTCTGACTCTAGTGGAAAGTAGGGTAGCATAATGGTTAAGGGGCACACTGTGAAGTCAGGTTGATTGAGTTTTATCCCACCTCCATCAGAGGTAAATTTCTTAGCATCCCTGTACCTTCATTTCCTTCTCTGGTAATAGGGAGATAATAACTTAGAAGGTGGTTATAAAAAGTAAATGAGTGAATAATATCAAATATATAGAAAATAGTAAGAGTAATAAGAGCTTGATAAATGTCAAATATCATCATTTGTATAGCTGTAAGAGCCTCGTACCTCAACGTCTCCATATTCATCTTTATAAGGCACATAAGCAGAAAGACATCCCTGATACTCATGAGGGTGTGAGACAGAAGAACAGTAGTGTTCATGCAAAAGTGTTTAAAAGAATTATAATTATTTAATTCGCAAAGAGATAGTGAAAGGAATATTGCTGGTGACAGCTTTGATTTTGCCCGGGAAAAAATAGATCAAACATACTCAAATGATGAGAGCAGGAGAAATTTATTTACGTAGGCTGTAAAGATGAATGCTCTGACTGAAAAAAAAGTTGCTCAAGTTTGAAATACCTGCTGTGGGAGCAGAAGAGGTTTCCTGCTGTAGACACAGTTGTGCCTGGGGCAAGCAGATGAGCGAGGTGTTCTTGCAGAGCTTCTTCATGCAGTATTTCAGTAGAAATCTTTCTGCATGGATGGATAAACATAATAGAAGTGTGGAAAGCTTTGGGCTAAATTTTAAGATGTTAGCAAGAAAGTATCTGTACTGTCCTTACTGTGATAGGTGTATAGTATCATGTTGAAACTGACCCCATTCCACCAAAATTATCCCTCACTGTCTATTTGAAAATACATATGTGGAATGATATTGTAACTTGATAGCGATTCTTTTATTTAGGGACAGAAGCAGAGCTTTTAGTGCAGGGAACTTGATTCTAACATGTTCATGACAAAGTCACCTTAATAATTCGATAGTCAGCCCTGGGTAAATGTAATATGTATAAGAGGATGAAACTATAAATAAAAGCAATAAATAACTCATTTATGAGTGCTCTCATTGTTCTGAAACACAAATTAATTCTTAGAATAGTGTATAGACCAACTGTTCATCCAAGAAGTGGGAGAAAAGCATTCTGCAAAACAGTTCCCAGGAGGGATATGTGAGTCTTTTTAGTAAATATGCCTAATGATTCTTTCTGTACTCCTGGTATAAATCATAGCAAATTGAGTTATGCAGTAACTTCTTGAGATGGCATAATAAAATTGCTACTAAAAAATCTCAGAATATGTATAGTATGCTGTCATAACAGACAGATTTAGGGCCTTGCATTAAGGTTAAAAGTAGTTTAAGTTTGTTTTCATTTAAAAATTAAATATTATTTTCCTCATTCTATTTCAGATTAATACTTGAAGGTTTACTTAATCCCAGCAATCCATTAGTAATTAATCCCAGCAGTGGGATGTTTTCATAGTTCACTCACTTTGTCTCCCTGAATAATGAAAACAGCAATTTGGAAGTTAAGTAATAGGAACTAGAATCTATATGGGACTTTATAGCTACAAACGATTGTAGTATGGTGCAGCAATCTATCATTTTTCACTCGATTTTTACAGGTGAGAAAAATGGAGCGTAGAATTGTAAGGAAATCCAAAGTTACAGTGCTTCACCTTCTGACCACCCCACTTCTTCTCTAACACCTTTTCAAGCATTTGGATTTCTGTATTCCTGACAAGGTGGGCTATTTTACATGTGTTGAGATTCTCAGTGGAGTTTTAGGATTGCAGCTGGCTACAGAAAAAAAAAAAAGCAGGAGTAGCAAGGATTGGAAAAAGAAGAGAAAGTGTTCGGAGGTTCTAAAAACAATGGGAAAACTGGAGACCGCTCAAAGGCTCTACTGCTGGGAAGGACAATCTGTCTTGAGGAGGGTCTGGTGGAGGCCAAAGGCACCTCCACCTTTTCCCATTCCCTACCCCATCTCCAGACTCCCAGCAGCTCCGAAATGATTTCCAGGGTATCCAGTGTTGTCTACAGTATGAGTTTTCCTCAGAGCTTACATTATTTCCAGAGGGTGACTTGAGAAATGAGTAAAATACAAAATAGCATATATTTAATTTGCAGTTCAGATAACAGTGTTTGTTTTCAATTCAAGTAATATCACACAGTTGGCTAACATGAGAAAAACAGATGGGTGACTATCTTTATTTTTCTAAATATTTTCTGAAAGTTAAGACATGTTCATAGCAGGGGTTGTGTAAAGTAATCTGCTAAGTATAGCTGTGCATTGTGTGTGTGTGTGTGTGTGTGTGTGTGTGTGTGTGTGTGTGTGTGTGAGAGAGAGAGAGAGAGAGAGAGAGAGAGAGAGAAGGAGGGAGAGAAAGAGAGAAAGGAAGGTTATCTATTTCTTCTAAAATGCCTTAATGAATGGGGAAAGATATGGTTAGGTTACAAAGTACAGCAACATTTGTTTTGGGCATCATTATCTGGGGATTTTTGTGCTTTTCTTCCTCCTTTGGCTTATCTCTTTTCCCTTTTCACAGCTCAAACTTACACAAACTGTATCATTCATTGTAATGATAAAGCAAGTACAGAGTATTTAGCTTTCATTCTTGTCCTTGGATGTTAAACTGGCAGCTTAGCACCTCCATTACTTTTTATCGGTGAGTCACTGGCCTTGCCAGCACTCAAGATAAGAAAGTCCCACACTTGCCAGGGAAAGAAAAAAGACCAGGAAAACTGAAAAGAGCACTGGGGTTGGGTTATGCTAAACCACAAAATGGGCGGTAGGAGATCCTTTTGAAAATGGATGAGACTTGCCATTCACTGAGACACAGCTGGAAACTGATGTTATCTCAGCAATTTCCAATGGAAAGCCAACTTTCAACTACTTCGTTAACTGGTGTAAACCTCTGAAGTAGAGAAATCCACCATATTATCTCATTTTATTTCAAATGTTAAAAGACCTCTGGTCAAAATAATTTGACTTTCTCATACTAAAGCCTTATTCATAAGACATTAGTCACAAAAACTGAGATTCAGCATTTGATAGTACTGTGTCCTGTGTGTGTGTGTGTGTGTGTGTGTGTGTGTGTGTGTGTGTGTACAAGAGAATGACATCATAAGACTATCAGAGAATTCAGTGATACATTGATCTTGTTTCTGGGTCACTGTTATTCACTGATAAATTTTAGGAGATTAAACAGAATTTTATGTACTTCTTTTTCCTCTATTACAAACTATCTTTGCTGGCACTCTTCCTTCGTGCCTATTTTCTGTATATTATAAAGGAATCAGAGCAGAGCTGTGAGGGACATCAAAAGATATTAGTTCTCCTCTGCCTAGATGGATACCCATTGAAAGTTCTCTCTGCTCTGTGGTTCGTGAAGGATTTGAGAAATCTGGTAAAATATTACATTGATTTAAAGTTTTGACCAAGCAGGTGGCTCATGCCTGTAATTCCAGCCCTTTGGGATGCCGAGGTGGGTAGATGGATTTCTTGAGCCCAGGAGTTCAAGACTAGACTGGACAACATGGTTAAATTCCAGCTATAAAAAAAAAAATACAAAAATTAGCTGGGTGTGGTGGCATGCACCTGAGGTCCCAGCTACTCAGGAGGCTGAGGTGGGAGGATCACCTGAGCCCAGGAAGTTGAGGCTGCAGTGAACCAAGATCCCGGCACTGCACTTTGGCCTGGGTGATGAAGTAAGACCCTGTCTCAAAATAAATAAATAAACCTTTCATGTAGGACTAGTTCCCCTTTTGTATTGGCACATGGTTAAGCACATATTGAAATGGAGAATAGTGAGTTTTAATGTGTGCTGCATTCTGTCCATGTCATCCTCTTTTACTCTCTCAACTATCACATAAAGTTTTGAGTAAGTGTAAGCCATACCCATAAAGCTTCCTCTGTCAGTTGATTCCCAAATACAATTAAAGTGGAACAAGATCTTACTTGCAAAGTAACCTTTCCAAAGAAATCTAGATATTTATAATCCCCTCCTCCCATATTTACAATTGTCTTATCCACATCTAATTGGATAGCATTGTTTTAGTGATTACCTTCAAAGAATCTTTCTCAAACTTCATATTAATTATCATAGAAATGAAAGCTATTTTCTTGTTGCACTTGTATTTATTTGGTTTACACAATATTTAATTATGTAAATTAATAATAGATATAAACAAGTCTGGAATTACTGTGGATCAGCACCTGACAGGTCAGAGCAGCCATGTAAAGGCTGTTCTAGGGAGAGGCTGGTAGTTTATAGATTTCAGCTGGTCATAGGATCAGTCTGTAGGTTGTACAGAGAGAACAGAGTGACTGCTAATCCAGTGAGCTGATAAAATGGAAGCTAGCCAAACAAGATAGTTTTTCAATTGTATTCCCAATTTACAGACTGAGAAACTGGGATACTGAAAACTTAAGTAATTTAACTTCACAATAGCTGGTAAAACCCCTAAAGGCAATAAAGGATTTGTGAGTATGGGAAAATTCTAAGTATTATCTAGGGGTTGGAGTGAAAATGATCTATTATATTCCAGTCAATACTGATGTGCTTGGAGTACACTGGAGGGATAGATAGTTAAACAGGACTCAGGGAAGTATTTGCCAAGGAGGAAGGCCTAAATTAAAGGGCAGATCAACCAGGCAGAAGAGGAGCAGAGAATGATTTGGACAGAAGAAACATTTGCAAGTGGGTTGAAGGCAAGAGCACAGCTGGGAAGAGAATTCCAAGTAGCTTCTAGAGTAGGAGGAAAATGATTAAAGACAATGAATTAAAGAGGTAAGTAGAGGCTCAACACCAAAAACAAATAAAAAAACAAAAAATGCTGTAAAGAATTTGAACTTTATTCTAAAGACTTTGAACTCTATTCTCAAGACACTAGGAACCCATGAAGAGAACTGGTCAGTTGAGTCACAGGCTCAGATGTGACCTTCAGAGATGTGACTTGACTGTATTGTGAAGAAAGGAGTAGAATGCCGGATAGGTGGCAAGAGCTGCTGGTGGTCTAGATTTGCATAATTTCTATGGAGAGAAGATACATTTAGGAGTTAGCTTCAACAGGACTTGCTAATTGATTGAATGTGGTGGGATGGGGTGGGGAGAATGAAGTAATGTTAAGATGACTCAGGTTTCTGGGGCAGTCATCAGGATGGAGGGAGGTATTCATTCTTTAAGATAGTGAATTCAGGAGGAAAGGAGTCAGTTTCAAGGGTGGTGAAATTTAATTCTAGGCATGTTACATTTGAACATCCAATTTTTAATGACCTGTGGTTAATCACACATATGGATTTCAAATTTAGGAAAAAGACCTGGGCTGTAAATATGGATGTTGTATATGTTAGCATGTAAATGTAAAAGGAATTCATGGAAAAAGATGAAGGGATACGAGGAGCCTAAAGAATGAGAAAAGGAAATGAGTCAAAACTCCCCAAAATGGTAGCACATTTATATCCCTGTCAAGTGTCTCATGTCTCAAGAGCAAGCCCCATACTGATGCCAGCATGCTTATGCATAATGGCATGTATATAATGGAATCTTTCTTCTTTTTAAAAACTTCAATGAACTATACCTAATTTTCCTTGTATGAAATAGATGGGAGGGCCAGGCACAGTGGCTCATGCCTGTAATCCCAACATTGGGAGGCCAAGGCGGGTGGATCGCCTGAGGTCAGGAGTTTGAGACCAGCTGGCCAACATGGTGAAACTCTGTCTCTACTAAAAATACAAAAAAAAAAAAAAAAAAAATTACCAGGCGTGGTGGTGGGCACCTGTAATCCTAGCTATTCAGGAGGTTGAGGCAGGATAATCACTTCAATCCAGAAGGTGGAGGTTGCAGTGAGCTGAGATCTCGTCACTGCACTCCATTCCAGCCTGGGCAACAGAGGGAAACTCCTTCTCAAAAAAAAAAAAAAAAAAATGGACTGGGGATACTGAGCTGGAAAATCCTTATCATGACTGCAGTATTTCTTGTCCATTCCCAAGCAGGCAAAATCATAAATTCAAAACCAAGCTGCCATCATTATAGATATTTTCTAATTATACATCATCCAAAAAGGTAATGAGGTTGCTGCCAATGGTAGCTGGAAATAAGGTGGGGTACCATATCTAAAATAGGGTGTGTCAACTTCAAAGTGAGTCTTTTTCCTCCCCAATGAATGGGAGTGATTAGCTACAGTGCAAATCAATGGGCATTAGAGTCAGGGTTAAAGTCTCAACTCCACAAGCTGTCTCCACTCCCCATTCATGAGCAGTTTATATAACTCCAAGGACAGACATGCTTGGGCAGATAGCATGCAATAAACAATGTACAGAAGTGAAAACTTACTTTAAGCTTCCAGGGTTTGTTTTTTGGTTGCTTTGTGTTTTTTGTTTTGCTTTGTTTTTACTTTTCATATTATTTTATTTTTTGCAACACACACATTAGTTACCTTCTCTAGGACTATTTCCCTACCCAGAAGAGGAAAGCCCCTTAGTACATGATCTCTGGGGTCTCCATCAGTTTCAACAACCTGTGGCCCTGATCACCTGTAAGTTAAGGAACAAACTTCACTGCGAAGTCCTGTAGCCTGAATCCAGCCCCAAACATCCACTCCTCCAGCTGAGGAGGTAGGGAAGTACTTTTACCCTGGTAACATTCTCAATCAACGTGTGTCATTACTCAAAGCGCAAGTGGACCAAGGTGCATATACTAATTTTTTCCTCCAAGGTCTTAGTTTTCATTTTACTTTGAAATGTCACTGTGACTACTTTTATTATTCCCATTACCTGGAATCTTTGACTGCCAGCGAGTTGTATTAGAAGGTCATTCCCCATCCCCCACCCCTCCCAGCTTAATCCAGTGCACGAAGGCTGGCTATTTGTAACTCAATATACACTTTCCAAAACTACGAGTTTTACGTATTATTATTGTTTTACTTTTGAAGCCAGCATTAACGTTAAAAGAACTGTTTTTATTTAAACCACCGTTTCAACTGTGGATGGTAGGATAATTTATCAGTTTCTTTAATTTGGAATTGAAAGGTTTCCTGAAAACACTGCCAATTAAACTTTACTTCCCTCAAGTTCTCCTAAATATCTTCAACTCCGAGAGCTAGCCTAGTATTTGCTCACTCCCTTTTGCCTTTCAACTCCATTTGATATATATTTCCCACGACGTAGTGGAGACTTCTGGCTGGAGAGGCTGGAAAATATAACTCCGAATTTCCTACAATCTCAGCTTCACTTTCTCTCGCGCGCCGGCCCCGGGTTGGAGCCGTGTTATTGTCACGTGGCCACGGGGACGCCCGCAGCCGGCTGGCCAATGGGCGCGCGCCAGCCTCTCCCAGCCCCGCCTCGGTACTCCGCCGCGCGGGGACTTCGCGCCGCGCCGCGGGGTGGAGGCGAAAAAGTTTCTTTTGCTGGCTAGAAGGGGCCTCGGCGAGCAGACGCTGCTCAGGCTGCAACTCTGTCGCAGTTGGCAGTTCTTTTCAGTTTCCCTTCTGCTGCCTGGAGGCATGAAAGGGCTTCGCCGCGGGGAGTAAAAGGAGTTGACCCGGCAGCGCGAGGGCGGAGCGCGCGTACGCCGCCGGGAGGGCGGGAGTGCACCCTAGGCTGGAAGTTTGTGCGGGGCCCCGAGCGCGCGCCGGCTGGGAGCAGCCGGCCGAGACCGAGACCGAGACCGAGGCCGCTGGACCGCGATGAGCGCGCCGAACCTCCGTGCGCGCGCCGCGGTGTTGGGGCTGCTGTTGTGCGCGGTTCTGGGGCGCGCGGGCCGGGCGGACAGCGGCGGCCGCGAGGCACTCGGGCACCCCTTCGGGATCGCCGCCGAGCGCCAGTGCCCGGCTCCCTGCCGCTGCTTCGGGGACCTGCTGGACTGCAGTCGCCAGCGGCTAGCGCGTCTTCCTGAGCCGCTCCCGCCCTGGGTCGCTCGGCTGTAAGTATTCGTTCCGCGGGCGGAGGGGGCCGGGCCGCTGGAGATTCTGGAAAACTGGATCCGGAGAGGGCCTGGTTGCTCGGGGTTCGGCGTGCATAGCCTTTTTTTATCTGGGTAGGTCCTTCTGGCACAGACCGCCTTCTTCGCCCGTGGGCGTGGTAAAACAACTGTCCGGGCCTCAGTTTCCCTCCCACGTGCTTTGCGTGCTCTTGGCGCGTCCTAACTGGCTGCTCTTAGGCTAGGGGAGGGGGTGACTGACTACACTAGAGGCCGGGGATGAAGTCCTGCGCCCTAAGCTAGCCAAGTGGTTCAAATGCGCGCTCCTGTTAGCCCTAGGCGAAATAAGTGGCAACCTGCGCGCAACAGGAGTTTGCAGTTCTCCCAAAGTTCAGCTTTAGTTTCTAGCTCTGTGGTTCAGTTTTAGTTTCTAGCTGCTTCAGACTCCTTTTTCTGTTCCCATCCTGTAACTAAAGTCAGGCTTTTCATTTGGGAAGCCCCTCAACAGAATTCGGTCACTATTCAAGTTACAGTGCAGGTAATTTTGTTGCTCTCCCTCTGCTTGCTTTCACCTTAGGAGACAGTTAAGTTCCCACTCCTCAACCACATTGTAAAGAATGGTCAGTAGCTATGTAAAGGGGGGAACTCGATTATCCAGAATCAAGGGCGTGATTTCTGTAGCTCCTTAGCACGCCCAGACTGTTTAGGGGAGAGCGCAGAGTGCTGTTATGCAAGTTTTTGGATTGTAGCTGTGAAGTCTGAAAACCTGAAATCACTGCCAGCTGCGTGGAAGAACAAGGAGGAAAATGTAATTTAGTTGGAAGTGCTGATCTTTTCCAAATGTCATCTCTCTATTCTTCCTCAGTCCCCAGTTTTAAAATTGGAGGAGTGCTGTATAAAGTAAAAAATCAAAACTTGTATTTTTTTTTAAGTAATTGTTCTGTTGAAAATAAAGTGCAGTTCATACGAAATCTTGGTTATGCAACGAAAGTTCTAAGTTCTTAAAACAATTCTAGTGAACGGTACTAGTGCCCTAATCGTGGTGGGAGGTTTGGTCAGGTGCTTAAGAAGTTATATTTTAAAATTATTGTGCTAATCTAAACAACTTTTGTGAATGTAGAATTGTTGACCATCAGAAAGTATACTCTTTGTGTTTTTAATGTCTTAGTTTAATAAAGTAGAGAGTATTGGACTGATATTTATTTCTTATGATGGGACGTTTTATTTAGTAGTTTTTATTGTAATTGGAGGAGATAAGGGCTTTAACCGAAAGCAAAAGACTTTCAATTAGTTGTGGCTAATTCTCTTCAATTGCCTCTTGTGGAGGTCATGCTGCCTTATTCATGAAATGTTAATGGCTCTATTGACAACATATGGAACTGAACATTGAATGACTGGAGGTGAACACTTAGGAATAATAGAGGGATGAGAAAGAGAAAATGAATACAGTGCTTCCTGGAGTGTGTTTAGAAATGCTTAGCTTATTCACGGAATCTAACTTGTATTCAATAGTTTTTCCATGTCAAGTTGTCTATTGTGGTCATGCTAGTGTGCAATACTATTTTTTTTCGTGGATTTCGGTGTCTAGAAAAAAATCCGTTGCCTTTGATTAGAAGTTGGGTTGAACCAAAAGGGGTTCGATACCTACTTAAACATTGTCTTAAAAGTAGCTGACCTAATTAGGATTTTGTTTTGCAGATAATTTGGTGGCACACTAAAAACAAATTAGAGTTTATTTGGTTAGCACAGTCTTTAATTACATTTCCGCCAGCAGTAAATTGTCTCAATACTAGTCCACATTCCTTAAATGTATGTGAAAATAAGTTCCACTTGTATAAATAAGCACTCAGTCTGTTGTCAGGAACCCCGCTGTGATCACTCATTGGACAGCTCTGTCATTCTTGTACTTCTGTGACTTTTAACCATCTTTGTAGGTGTCACCAAACCATGTGGTCTGAATTCTTTATTGTAAATATTTATTTTGTTTGTACCTAAAGCTCTAGGAGTCTCCTCTCTCCACTTTTGAAAGGAGGAGAAAAACACGTGGAATTGAGTTTTACTTACTCTGTTATTTGGTATTTTAAAATGGAAAGCCAAAAAGTTTTTCATAATTAGAAAACCATCTTAAGGAGATGATTTTCGAGTTCAGATATAAGTAGAAGACTGCATGTTTTTCTTCCCCATATCTTACCTTCCCTTTCGTTAGATAATCAAAATAGTGAAAGTTTGTCTTTGGACTAGTTTATGAAAGCACTTTTCAGACAAAGTTCAGTGTCTTTTTTTTCATTTGTTGAATTTGCAAGTTTAAGAAAAATCTCTACATGTGTATTTTTCCACTTTATTTGGTTGTGATTTATTGCTGTAGGAGTCCCATGTGTGAAAAGTTGAATAGTTTGAGCTGTAAAATAATACTGTATCAGTACTCCTTTTAGAAAATAACCTCTAATACTTTGTGAGACTCTGTCTTTTAAAAAATAAATAAATAAATAACTATGCAAAGCCCTGCTCACAACTACCATTAAAGGCAAGCTAGAGTTTATGTCTAGAGTTTGTGCTTAAACAGTTCTCAACCTAAAGAGGAATGCTTGTTAGAATGTTATTTAGCTCAGAGACGGAAAAGTTGCCAAATTGCCAATGAGAACTTCCAGTATTATTAAATTCTCACTGGCATTTCAGAATTATTTGTCTTTTGTAGAAATGTTTGAGTTCTCAACAGGACTCAGGCGAAAGTCCCAAAGGTAGTTTCTGCTGGTGTGACTTCTTTAATGTTGACCTGCTATAAATCTTCTGGTCTGTACCAGAATTGGGGGTGGGGTGGGGGTAATAGTCCTTATGGTTTTCACAGCTGTTTTTCTATATTTTCCAGACTAAAACTTGAATATAGCAGGCTGATTTATGAGTCACTTTGGATCAGTGTCTTAAAACAACTACAGCCTGGCTTTTTGTTTTTCAGCTTTCCAGATTTCTGCTGAATTAGCAGCTCTGCAGGCTCCACTGGGATTGATTAAGAAGCTGTGCTGGATTTGCATTTAAAATTTGACTTGGAAGTCAGATTTCCAAATGCTAAAAGGAAGAAAATGATAGCATGAACCAAATGTTGCAAATTGATTATTTTCATATATATTTATTCATTTGCTAATGTGTGGGAAGAGAGATGTCTGTCTAACCACGTAGAAAGAGTTTGATTTTCAAGTTTTGGCCAACTGAGTTCTGGGTACATAGTTAACACTTCTGTACCTTACTACCTTTCCCATTCATTAACCCCACTACAAAAAGTTTTTGTATAAGTTTTGTGGGGAAGATGTTCATTAATGGAACTCTAAACATGAAGATCTGCCTTTCTTATTGAATGTTTTATGTTCTGGGTTTAAGAAAACATCGACATTGTACAACTTGAATCTGTTTTTAATGGTGTAGCCATAAAAATATAAGGAAGATTTAGGAAAATGTGACATCCCTTAACTGGAAAGTAATCATTTCTCAAATGTAAACTATATAAAATCTAAATTTAGGTACACTAAAAGTTTCATAGCTGTAAGTATTTAGCAGTAAAAGTCATTTAAGGGGTATTTTTTTTTCCCTCCTACATATAATGTAGTTTTAACAGTACACAAAGCTCAGGAGTGGAAGTGTGTTGCAATAACTGAAATAAAGTTGCCAGCTCCTGCTTCTGGATCAGAAATGAGGGGTCTCCACGTGCACTGGTCTCTGAAGGCAGTTTCTTATTTTTTGCAGGTCTTTTGTAGGGGGAATCTTATCCCATTACTAGTTGAAAAAAATTTAAGCACTCCATCTCATTTCTCTCACAGGATTGCCCTGTGAAATAGTCCTTAAAATGAAGTGGAGAGCTCAGTTTTAGTTTTTTTAAAATTCTTAATTAAAAAGAAAATCACCTGTGTTAGATATTAATGCCAGATTGCTTCCCCCTTTCTTTTTAAGACCTGAAACAATAGGGGATGCAGTTTTAGGCTGGTTCAATGCTCTTTAGTTAAGTGGGTCCAAATGAGACTTTCTGTTGACTCAGGCTACCTCCCAGGTGAAAGACTCTTTTCCTTGGTTGTTTTTTAAACCGTGTGGGAAATCTGTGACTGTCTGGGGTGCTAAAAGCACACAGGTTTTGTTTGAATCCTAACGTGAGTTGTTGGGCTCACGGCTTCCTTGATGAACTCCAGATGGACTTGAGCTGGGCTGTGAGGGAAAGTGTCTGGCTCCAGCCAGCGTGGTGAGCAGGCTCAGCAGTGGTTGTAATTGCAGGATTTTTATAGTTTAAAGACTGTGCCAGATTTTTTTCATGTTATAACTCTACCAGAACAAATCTACTCATGTCTGTCACTGTCTGGTAGGTCTTTGGGCAAACATATTTCAAATAAAACCTTGCAGATTGTTTTTTTTAGGTGAAAAAGAGAATCCAGGTTTATGCTCAAAACACAAACTCAAAGACTGAAAGGATCTCTGATTTCCAATTGTTAACTAAGCACTAAGTAACACTGTGCTTCTCTGGAGGTGATTTCTCTTTATTTTTTAGGAGGGGTATATTTATGCATATAACAAATAATTTAGGCTTTTCTTTAATCAACTTTAATTATTTAAAACTTCAGTTACTTAGAAATCTCCATTTTAACACTGAAAAAATTAGTAAGGGTTGAGTAACCTCTTTCAGTGGCAAGATTTAAGCCACTGTTTGTTAGCCTGGTTTTTCATCGCTCTTGAGCCATTTCACTTTTATTACACTATTTTGAAGGCACATAGTCAATGTATTAACACATATTGGGAATATAACCAAGAATATTTCCTGGAATTTATTCCGTATTTTGAATCTTAAACGAGATGACTTTCTAGCGTCGAGTATTGTATATGTATGAGTTTGTTATTGTTTTTAATAGTGATGATGCTCTATGGAAATTCTAAGTTAAATTGAGTTATTGAGTAAGAAGCACATTTATTTTAATGATTGAAATCTGTTCACAAGTTTCCGATGCAATCTGCTGAACTTTGTTAGATGGTGATGTGGTTTAAATGATTATGTTATATTGCCAGATATTGAGATTTGGGGAATTTAAGAAAGCAGAGGGTTCAGATTGTTTTCTACCCTCTCTACACTCACACAAAAAATAATACTTTAAATGATTTGGTGCTTTAAGGCAGAGAAATAAATATGTGTGCAAAGCAATTTCTGTTTTTCTTGACTGCAATAAGGACATCGATACTTAAATTTATGACAATAAAAAGATTTCTATAGAGGCTTTAGTTTCAGCAACCTGCCTAATTAGCTCGTTTTCATAAACCATGATGTCATCGTATCAGGTTGGGAGTGGGGAGATGGGAGGGCGAAGCAGACCTGCCTGTTCACAAAAGATCTGTTCACCATGTGCCAAAAAACATCTCTTAAAACGTTTGTGGGCTTAAAGTATTTGAATCTGCCAGTCTCCTTAAACTAATTTTGTCCTTGGAGTTTGTATTTTTGAGTTTGGTATTTTGGTTACCATCTAGTTTGTGGACAAAATAGACCAATTATTTCTCCTGCTCTCACTAGTGTTCATAGAGATAGTTCATAAGCCCATTTAGCACTATTTGTGATTTTTAGAAACGACTTATAATTTTATTTTTGTTTTCTCATAGGGACTTAAGTCACAACAGATTATCTTTCATCAAGATCAGTTCCATGAGCCATCTTCAGAGCCTTCGAGAAGTGTGAGTCTTCATTATTTTGTTTTTTAAGGTTTGAGTAAAATACATTACCCCTTATGTTATTTAAGTGTAAGGAATACTTGGATTATAGTACGTTATTCAAAACTTTTAACTTGGGAGGTATCTTGAAATAATATATAAAGTTTTCACGTCTGTGAATTACAGATTACCTAATCAGCTTTTCTTTTTTTGGCATTTATAGGAAACTGAACAACAATGAATTGGCGACCATTCCAAATCTGGGACCAGTCTCGGCAAATATTACACTTCTGTCCTTGTAAGTGAATGTTAGCAGAATTCCTCATGTATGTTTGCAGGAACCTCGAGTAGGAGTTCCATAGGGACTAGCATAGGATCTTAGAAGAAAAATTTGGATATTTTCTTCAGGGTTTAATAAAGATAGGCTCTTTAAATTGGTTATCTTGTTTTCTAGCTTCTAACTCTGCCATCCCTAAATTTCATGTGTTCTTATAACAACACATTGTACACTTTGCTGTCGGTGCCAAACTGGTCTTCAAGATTCAAGGAGACCAGCTTCACCCCATAGAAATATGTATCTGATCATATAATGTTGTTGACTAGGACTTTAATTCTGGTATTGCTCAATGGTTGGCTTGGGAATCTGCAGATTACATATTACATAGTTCCTAGTGGAGAATGATCAGAGTTGTTTTGTGAGGAGAAATTGGAGCTGAGAATAAGCCATTGGCATATCCTCTTTAAGTGTGGTACCTGCAGTGGAAATCAGAGTTCAGAGACAGCAACTCAAAATACCAGCCTATACAGTAAAAATTAAATATGTGACTGAAGACAAATAACTTTGCAGGTTATTTTGCAAATATTTTCAAATACAATTAAGGTTGTACCAAGTTTTCTGTATTTTTAGTGTAGGTAACATGTATGTACATGCACTTATGTAGGCTTTGGAATAATTTTGACTCTCAGCATTTAAAGGTAGCATTTAGAATGCCTGTGATTTAATTGCTAAAATTTAAGTAGCTTACTACCTTAATCTTAAATAATTAAAAAATATATTTAAGCTACCAATGTTAAAAAATTTTTTCTTTAAGCAACTTAAGGGAAAAAATCACCATTGTTAGTTGCTTCTGGGAAAGGTGTTGGGAGGGTTGAAATTATACAGTAAATTTCAGGAAAGCTGTTCAATTAATAGAGTGATCACTACCCAATTGCTTACATCTGGTGATTTATAGAGGTTTGTTTTTACTGAGGGCCCAGGTCAGCTAAGTCACGGGTGTAGCCGCTGTGTCTGCTTTCCTCTGTTTGAATAAGAGCTAAGTGACATTTGATACTAATGTGGTTTTTCCTAAGATCAGAAACAGAAAGGAATGAAAGAAAAAGCAGTTGGTATTTGACAAATAAACACTGTATTTAAAAAACATTTTTTATGCTAGCATAAATACCTTTTTTCTTTGTCTTTTACAATTGCTTAAAATGTTAGAATCTAAAAAGGAGTACTTACTGGTTTTGATATCGTAAACATCTTCAGCTACTCTTGTTTGACCAAGGTGGGCTTTTTAAATTCCACTTTGCCTTTGCTGTCCTCGCACTGCCTGTTGGCAGATTCTGTCAGTATGTTTAAGAGAGCTTGAGGGTCATGGCGTACTTCATGGCTGAGAGGATCCGCAGTGCAGTTTTGTAATCTGGGTGGGATGGGACAAGCAGTCTACTCTTTGGCATGGTATAGCATTGAGAGCATTAAGAACTTGTGAGGAAGTGAGAAAATTATAAGTAACCTAGTGTTTTACACTTTAAAGTTATAACCTGTAATTAGAAAGCTAGCTAGAATGACCTCTCAAAAGTTAGAAATTTGTGCTCCTTTAACATTTGTCCTTCTCTCCATATTGCTTTTGTGTTTCACTTTAGCAAGTGCTGGGTGTGAAATCACCCTGAGTAATCTCACTTTCTTTCTCCTTAATGTGTTATAGTACCTCTGGCCAGTGATTGCTTTGTTCATCTCACATAATAGTACACCCAATGTGTTACCTAGATTACATAGACTCTGCGAAGAGTACTTTATATCATGGGCCTGATAATTCAATGTGGAGAGTAAAAACTTGTTTTTATGCCTAAGAACTATCCTGACAAATTTACCTCTCTGGTCGTTTTTATCTACATATGTTTTGGTTCCACCTGAGGCTTCATTGGATATTGTAATACACAGTCATTATTTCTCAAGCACTTTAAATTTCTGTGTTGTGTAGAGTAAAACATTTTCTTTTATGTAGAAGCATGTGAAAATAATCAAAGCTAAAAATCAGGTCTGAAATACTCTGAGATAAAAAAAATCTGTTAAATTGTGTAATATTATACAGATTGAAAACTTGCTGTACACCACAATTAAATCTTGTATCTTTCAAAGTAGTTTTTAGAATGGTTTGACTTTCTTCTTCTTCTTCTTCTTCTTCTTCTTCTTTTTCTTCTTCTTCTTATTGTTTTGAGATGGAGTCTCGCTTTTTCACCAGGCTGGAGTGCAGTGGCGTGACAATCTTGGCTCATTGCAACCTCTGCCTCCTGGGTTCGGGCGATTCTCCTGCCTCAGCCTCCCAAGTAGCTGGGACTACAGGCGCGAGCCACCACACACAGCTAATTTTTGTATTTTTAGTAGAGACGGGATTTCACCATGTTGGCCAGGATGGTCTCGTTCTCTTGACCTCGTGATCTGCCTGCCTCAGCCTCCCAAAGTGCTGGGATTACAGGCGTGAGCCACTATGCCTGGCTGCCTTTCATATTACTAAGAGTTTTTTGTGTCTTTTACATTTTACAGAGGAAAACATTTTTATGAGTTATTTGCACAGGTTAAATAGTATGAAAACATGTGTTTAAATAAAATGAGTAATTAGTTGAAGTCTTAACCATAGGATTTAATTTTACTGCTCCATACTGTTTCCATTCTGTGCTATGAAGACACCTCCCAGCTGGAGGGGCTGCATGTGGAGAAGACTGTCCTGGTGAGACCTTTGTCTTCTCATAGCTATAGGAGCCAGGAGCTGATAATTAGATCAAAGGGTACCCCATGTCTAGAGATGAATTCAGCTAGGGACCTGTTCTTCATGATGTCAGGGAATCTGGGATGATGGCAGTCTGGGATAATGCTCCATTAACAAAGCTCATCTCTAACCCTTTTAGGAATCTTTTAGCATGTACAAGACCCGAATAGTCATGCTTTACTTTGAATCCCACACAGAACTAGCTGAGAAGTCAACCCGTGTGCTAGGGGCCAGGCATGATTTGTGTTTTTTAAATTTTTCTCTCACAATATGCTAGCTATAGCAGGATGACGTATTTTTTAAATTGTGGAATAATCTTTGGAATGAACATATCTTAGAATAAAACTCTATTGACCTGGCTTACATAAGGGAGTTGATTTTTCTGAATGTACAGATTCTGGCTTTGTGTGATGTGGAATGACGTGCTCAAGCATTGGATGTGATGGAAACCTGTGCTACGGGTTAGGGAAGTTTGAATCTGTGAGTTCTACAACATTGTTGAAGAAAGGAGCCTTGTTGGTTATGAAATAGAGCTAGTTGTGATGCTAGTGGTTTATGTAGTGTTTCCTAGCATGCAGACACTTGCCTGGTGTCCTAGAGTTGAAGAGTGTTAGGTCAGTGACTGTCAAAGAGGCACCTAGGGTACTTGTTTAAAATGTAGATTCTCAGACACTATCCCTAGAGATTCTAAATTAGTAGATTTGGGTGGGACTCAAGAGTATCCATTTTAACATATGCAATATTCTAATCAGATATTGCTTAAATATTTCTAGAATTACTGATAAGGGCCAGTCTCATAATCAAGTAAGGCTTTTCTCTTTATTTCTTTTCTCAAGTTCTTCTTAGTCCATCATTGTCTTTATTAAAGTCCATCATTATCTTTCCAGAGGTGACATTGTCATCATCAGAGAAGTTATTATAAATATTGGTTACCTTTGCTGGTAGGACACCAAAGCATGGACTTACTAGTGGAAAGCCATTCAAGATATGTAAAGCAGAGTGACCTGATCAGATCTGCTGTTTGAAAATGTCACACTGGCTTTAGTGTGGCAAACCACCTGGGGGTAGCAGGAGGATGGTTTAGAGGGCAGATAATTAGATCATATGATAATTGAGAAGCCACAGTGGCCTGTTCTCCAGTGAAGTCACGTCATTAGAATAGTGATTAAAAGTAAAGCTCAGGTCAGGTGGCCTGAGATTAACTGCTGGTTTGTAACCTTGAGCAAGTTACTGACTGACTGTGTTTCCTCATCTCTAAAATGAGAATAATACTGATGTCTATCTCACAGAATTACTATGAAGATGTAGAGAATACAGGTGAAGCTGTCTTGCATGTACTGAGTGCTCAGTGAATGTGAGCTGTGATAAGGATGACGATTCATTCAATTAAATTTATTGAGTGTCTACTATGTACCAAGCCCTCCTTTAAGTGCTAGGACACCCCAGTGAAAAAGCATACAAACTCCCTTTTATCCTGAGGCTTCCATTCTAGTGAGGACAGAAAAATAAGTAAATTCACATCAAAAGAAAAGATAACATCAGTTCATGATCCATGCTATAAAGGAAAGGAAAGGAGAATGAAGGGATTAGAGAGTTCTGGCAGTTGTTCTTTAGTGTGGTCAGGAAAGGCACATATTTACTATATCCTGCTATATGCTGGGTACTGTTCTAAGGTTAGGATTCAGAAAGCAGACAGGAATCCCTGCCCTCACAGAGCTGACCTTCTCGTGGAAGGAGAAACACAAAAAATAAATAAGAGATGTGGTCAAAGGGGAGAAATGTTGGGGAGAAGCAGCGAGGAAGAGGTGTCGGGACAGTGTGGGCAAAGAGGGGCTTTGCAGTTTTAAATGGGGTTGTCGAGAAAGGGCCACGGGAGGAAGATACTGGAATCGGGGACTGAAGGTGAGGGAGGGAGTTGTGTATGTGTGTTTGGGGATATTGGGTCATCTTGCTAAGCCTCCCCTGCCACATTCAGGCCCATCTTACTTTGTATATCCAACTTACACAGTAATGAAATACTTTTGTTTCTATTTTTCTCCTCTGCTGTATTTTGAGGCCTCTGTAGCTAACTCTTCTCTACCCTAGCATTTAATGCAGGTATATGGCATAAGTTAGTGTTTAATTAATTTGTGAATTAAGGAATATTCATGGAATAACCACATGCTGTACTTAGCATAATTCAAACAGATCTCCTTCTATCCATTTAGTTTAAACCAGTGGCTAAAGATTTACATTGGCAATAGCATACCTATGTTTTACTTAACTTGTGTTCAAGTATGCACACTTGAGAAAATAATAAATTCTGACAATAGCAATAATAATTAAAAGGAAAAAAAGGACAAGAGAAGTAATTTAACACAAGGATTCAGCTCACCACTCTAGCCAGTGAGTGCATGCCCTGGAGTATGTATGAGGTGGGAAATAAAAGCCCCTTTTCCCATATGCCTTTTTTTTTTTGAGACAGACTCTTGCTCTGTTACTAGGCTTTAGTGCACTGGTATGATCTTGGCTCACTGCAACCTCTGCCTCCTGGGTTCAAGCAGTTATCTGCCTCAGCCTCCCGAGTAGCTGGGATTACAGGCGCCCACCACCGCACTTGGCTGATTTTTGTATTTTTAGTAGACATGGGGTTTCACCATCTTGGCCAGGCTGGTCTTGAACTCCTGACCTTGTGATCCACCGCCTTGGCCTACCAAAGTGCTGGGATTATAGGCATGAGCCACTGTGCCCAACCTCTCATATGCCTTTCTGAGTGTGAATATCTCAGCCCACTGAGGGTGACTTTGGTGTTCAGAGATACAGTTTTTTTCATAGCCGCTGTGCCCTTCACACTTCTGAACTACTTTAACAGACTCTGAACTAAAAATTTAAAATGCAAAACAATAATGACAAAACCGTCCTCTTCCCAAATCAGTCTGTTCCCACACTGAAGGAAAACTGCCCATGTTAGGTCCGTTGAGAGAGGAAGACTGTCTACATAAAGTACCTTGCAGGTGTCATAAGAGATCTTCAAGGGTGTGATGATGATACATGGTTTTCCCCCATCTTCTGCCTTGGAACCTAATGCCATGAGATGTGGTTCCATTGCATCATACATCCTTCTGTATTGGAGATACTTCGGGGGTGCTGGACAGTCATGCCCATTGCTGTGCTACAGAGATGAATACTGGGTGGTAGGTAGTATTGGCAATTTGTATGGCATGAACTATAGTTATTGTAGAATCCCAAGGATGATGATGTTTCTTTTCCAGTTTTGAAGCTTCTACAAGCACAGCATGTGTAATCTCTAATGGCGTGGTCACACATCTCTTTCCAGGGTCAGACTTCTATCTTAGTGAGCTCTCAATCCCCTCAGCCCACTACAGTCTCAGACACACAGAAAGTGCTCATTAAGAATCAAGTAGATTGGCTGGGCATGGTGGCTCACGCCTATAATCCCAGCACATTGGGAGGTCCGGGAGGGCGGATCATGAGGTCAGGAGATCAAGACCATCCTGGCTAACACGGTGAAAACCGATCTCTACTAAAAATATAAAAAATTAACCAGACGTGGTGGCATGCCCCTGTAATCCCAGCTACTCGGGAGGCTGAGGCAGGAGAATCTCTTGAACTTGGGAGGTGGAGGTTGCAGTGAGCTGAGATCTCACCACTGCACTCCATCCTAGGTGACAGAGCAAGACTCTGTCTCAAAAACAAAAAAATGTTGAAGAGACAAGAGAAATCATGGGCCCTTGTGCAGCAGAAGAGAGACCTGAGCTAGGAATCAGACTCACAGACGCACAGGTTTTCGTCTTGTCTCACACTACTAACCTGTCTGACCTTAGGCAGACTTAATTAACTTTTCTTTGTTTATCTGTGAAAACAGTCTAAGATGTCTGCCCATCTCTCTTCCAGGGTTCCGGTAAAGGATCAAATGGCATAATGTACATGAAAGAGTTCTGAAAGTGTGAGCGGCAGCAGCTGCTGCTTTTGCATTGCGGTGGGCTTGGCAGAGGAGCAGAGACTGGAGGCAGTGGGCCAAAGTGGATTCTTGAGTGGGAGGGTCACGGGAGGAATGCAGGATTTAGAAACATTATCCTGCTAGCACGAGGTGAGGGAAGGAAAAAGCATTTTGCTTTGGGGGTGAATTTTCAGGAAAACTTCTACTCTCTTCAAATAGTTCCTAAAATTTGATGGGTACTCAATTATAAATAATAACAATATTTGTACCCTGAGGGCTTGTGTCTCTATAAGGTGAATTTCAAGCTCTTCAGAATGCCTAGCAACAATGCCTGCTGTGTGCTAAGTGCTAGGGAACAAAGAAAAATAGAATTTGGCCTCCACTTTCAAGGTGCTCTAAACAAGAGAGAAGACAGACACTAAAGATACAGCACAAGTTGGGTGTGTCTGGGACAGTGGAGTATGCCTGGGCCTGTGCCTGGACATGGGTTTCAGGATGTGTGGAGTGTGAGGGGAAGTGAGGTGGAGAAGGAAGGAAACTTGTGTGAGTTGGTAAAGATCAGCTCAGGAAGCTTCTTCCATGCTTGGGTGGTTTGCATGTTTGGTGAGTCATTGAAGACTTTTTTTTTTTTAAGCAGGGGAATAAAATGACTACAGTTAAGCACAGAATCTGCTTTTCTCCTTTTCTTTGATAGTCATAAAAAGCCATTCATTTTCATTCATTAAAGTCATTTCATTTTCAAAATCAAGTGGATAAAAACAAATACGGCTTTGATAATAAATAATTATGATTTGCCAAATGCTTCTTATCCATTGACCCCTGGAGCTGTTAGTGATCTGAGCCCTCCTGTGTTAGGCCCACATCTCTTTCTCATAAAGGGAAACTGGCCATGAGGCGGGAGTCATAGGAGTGTTGGCTTGTGAATAATGAATGGGATAGAGTTGGCCCTAGTGAGCACATATCAGATCTGCAGTATTCTGCTGTTTATGTACTGAACCCAGTACCATAATAAGTGAGAATTTCATTCATAAGCATGCATTTCTCATTACATTCCAGAAATCAGACCATTAAGTAAACAAGTTTGGGAAACACTTATTCGAGAGACTGTTGCTTGGGTGCATGGCACAGAGTTTATTTAATCCATCAAACTCAACTTATAACGTTAAAGTAATATTGATATTTTAATATGCTCTCAATGTAGAGGTAAAGCGGCAAAGAGGGAAGGCAAGCGTTAAATGTATTTGCAGACTTCTCGTGGTAGGGTAGTCACTTGTGCACATCAAGTGGTGATGTCTCTTAATAACGTGCAGTAGAGCTCAAATAGTTACTTTTTATAAAAAACAAAACTTTTAAAACTCAGTATTTGAAAAGTGGTTATCAGTTTCTCTTATTAATCATGGAAGTTGAGGAGCAGCTTTAGCCACAATTAGAACTTAAGTTTATGGGGAAATTGGAGAGTTTTGCTTTGATAAAGTGGACGGAAACCATATCCCATCCTTACATCTGAATGTAGAGAAACCCATGGAATTTGACCGTCTTTGCTGCCAAATTTATCCAGAGCGTGTGCTGTCCTGATGAGATGAATGGGCTGTTTTCTTCATATGTAAAGGACCATCATTGTGTTACAGGCTGTCCTAGGCCGTTTTCTGTTGCTTGTAACAGAAAACTTGAAACCTATGCAGAAACCTATACAGAATACTCGTAACGTCTTTAATTTATAAAGAAAAGAAATTTATTTCTTATCATTGTGGAAGCTGAGAAGTCCAAGGTTGATGGGCCTCATTTGGTGAGAGCTTTTTGCTGCTGAGGACTCTGCAGAGTCCCTATGCTGTGTAGGGCATTATGTGTCAAGGGGACCTGAGCATGCTAGCTTAGGTCTCGCTTCCTCTTAAAAAGCTACCAGTCGCACTCCTGTGATAACTCATTAATCTATTAACCCATGAATTCATGGATGGACTAACCCATTCATGATGCAATCACCTCTCAAAGGCCCTATCAGTAGGACCACATGGAGCATTACATTTTAACATGAGTTTTGGAGAGACATGTTAAAACCACAGAGGAGACTGCAGCCTTCACCAGTACATGCAAACCAGATATTATGTTTAATGGAAATAAACTCATGAAGCTCAAGTCTTACAAAATAAACACATTAACATCTTAATATGATAAGTTGTAATCTTTTATTGGATTTTAAAATGTTTATAGATGACTTATACATAAAAGAGAATTTACTATACACAGAGCTGTATTTGTAACAAACACTGTAAGTTTATCTTCATGTTTAACTATAAACTGGTCCCCAGAATTCATGGTTGCTAGGTTTTTGAATTCTCAATTTAGAATGACTGTATTTGACACATAAATTTGCGATTATTGCCTGGTTCTTTAAACCCTTCAGCAGTTCCCATTGCTCTTAGGTGAGGAGAAAAATCTTTCTCAAGACATGCAATGCTCTGCATGACCTACATCCTTTTGGTCCGTTGAGCCAGCTCTGGATTCACTCCTCAGTTCTCCAAATGTGCAAAGTGGTTCCAGCCCTGGGTTCTTTTGCATATGCCTTTCCCTACTGCCTAGAACACTCACCCTCCCTGCACTCTGTTTAAATCGGACTCTTGGGTTTCCCCTTACACATTTTTATATCTCCTTTATTATAATGTCTGCTTTATCATATAAGAAATTGTATTTTTTACTCATCTATCTGTTATTCTTTAAAATGTTTTACCCACCAAAATGAAATTTTGCAGCAGCTGAGATCATGTCTTTTCATTTCCCCATTGCAGCCCTGGCATGTAGCACAATGCCTGGCACATGGTGGGTTCTCAGTACATGTTTGTTGGCTGAATGAACGGATGGCTTAGTCTAGATTCATATATATGGGTAACTTTGCTCTTCCTTCGTCTCCATTGTGTTCCTTAATAGGACTTGGTTTTTCCAAGGTAACGACAATTTGAGATTTGACAGTGACCCATTTTGGGCAACTTTTCTGTGGTGTTTCTTGAAGCCCATAAAATTCATCCCCATGTACTTGACTTTTCAGTATAGCTTGCCACAAGAACTCTTGTGTTACCAATTTTTATCCTGAACCTACACCATTCTCATGCTCTTTCTCACCTTCACTCTGTTAATAGCCATTTCAGTTGGTGCTTTGAAGTATCAGGTACAACTTCTACCAAGAGACGTCTCTGTGCCAAGAGGAGACTTGTTCTACGAAGAGAGACAAGACAATAAAGCTACAGCCAGTTTCTTTTCATGATTAGGATGGCAAGATTCAACATGTGTCGCTATCCTGGCCTAGTTATTTTTCCTCATTCTCTTCCTTTTTTGGTTTCTCTTGTCTTCTATAGGGCAGAGGTTCAGGGCCCTAGTTTGATAGAGAGACCAAAACAATGAAACAGAGCTCTAGTAGTACCACCTACTCTCTCTTTGTCTGAAAGTTGCTTAAGTACTAAATTTAAAACATGAAAGAAAAGGCAATTATAAATATAAACACCTCCTTTCTAATACTTAAAATCACCTGCCTGCTGTCTCCCTGTCTCTCATATAGCTTTATCCAGCAGCTGGAGCAGTCTGTAGAGTGAGGTGGAAGGCAAAAATGAAATATTAAGGTAATATTCATGCTGCAGGTATCATACAGCTTAGGATAAAGATGGCATACTTCGACTGTCAGTTTTACAATGCATGAGCGATTTTAACCATTTTTAAAATAAGAAATTATAAAATAGAATCAAAATGACCTTTTTTTTTTTTTAAAGAATAAGATGCTTTGTGATCCCACACGAGGTATCGACCTAGGATAGAGGACAGTTCATCAAAGATGAATGGATGTTTACAGACTCAGGGAAGTAGTCGATTAATTGTATAAATCTCTCTTTTTCTTATTCTTCTCTGGCCTTTCTTGTCTTAATTTCCTCAGTATAGTCCTCCTGTATATTTTAAAGAAAGGGTGAAAGGAATTAGGAACAGCTTACTATATTATATAACTGATAATAACCCGTTTGTTGATAGTTGAGTGTGTTGTTACATAATTCTAGTAACTTGGAATCGGAAGAGACGTTTTTCTCTATGGAGAAATCCCTGGAAGGGAGCTTGTCTGACCTCTCTCTCCTTAATTGCTTGTAAGAACAAAAGCTCATTCTTGGTGAACAGCCTTTCCATGGTGACTAATTCTAATTGCTAGGACTTTCTATACATTAAGCGGAGCTCTACCCCTCAGCAGTTCTACCTCTTGTCATAACTCTGTGTGCTGGAGAGAACAACGTATCTTTTCTGCATAATTCTTAATTATGCAGAATAATTACTCTTAATTATAATTAATAATAATTATTCATAATTCTGTTTTCTACATAAGTCTTAAAGATTTTCTTAAAGTCCTCCCTTCTCCTGGCTCATAATTCTCATTCCCATTTCTTGTATGGCATGGGTATCAATAAGGGCTGTCCAATGGGACTTTCTGCAATGATGGAAATGTTCTGTATCTGTGCTGTACATGGTGGTAGCCACTAGACACATGAATACTGAACACTTGAAATGTGGCTAGTGTGACCCAGGTTTTGAATTTTTAGTGTAAATTTAAATAGCCACTTATAACTAGTGGCTGTTATACTGGAAAATGCAGGTCTAGAGGCTTAAAGTCCTCCCCACCACATACCTTTCTATCTTGACAGTATAAACACAATGCCCAGAACAAGATACCTGAGATGTGGTCTGACTTATACAGAATATGATGGGGCCATCTCTCAACCAGAATACTGGACATTAATGAAGCTTAAGATTATAGTAGAATTTTAAACACCATGTTATATTTATTGGCTCATACTGAGTTTGTGGTCAGCTGATGTCACTGAGCTTGTTGTCACTTCTCATAAGAATTGCTTTCAAATAGGCCTTGTAAAAATGCTTGATTGAAAATTCAAAACACTGCCTTATCCCAACTCAATTCTCATCTTGCTTTTTGAGCATTATTTTAGTGCGTTGAGAGGTTTGGATCATGATTCATCTAATATATGAATTACACTTTTAGTTCTGTGGCATTTGTGCTTGATCATTCACATCTCTATGTTTATACAAATGTTGACAGCATAGGGTCACAGTAGCTGCCACTAGCTGTTTCCCTAAAGGTTAAAGACAAGGGATGTGAACTGACCTGCCTGTATGATAATTGTCACCACATTTTCTATGTCTTATTCACAAGGACAAGATAAATACTTGGGTGAAGTAAAGCTACTCTGTGTCTGCATTCTAGTCCATTGGTCTGTGAACCATATCTATCAGGTAATTTAACTGGATGTGTTTATATGAAATCAGTCATCTATATGATAACTGATGCAGTGTTTTCTAGTTTGCACTATCATCTGAAGTGAAAATTCTTTATGTAGGCTAATTTTAAAAATAAACAGATCTAAGCTGATTTTTTTCCCCTGTAAAACAGACTACAGTTTATAACTGGTTTTATTTTGGTGTTTAGAGAAAAACTGGTTTTAGTCATTGAATATCTGTTGAAGACTTGCTATTAAGCATGATGGACTGAGTGCATTCATTTCACTCTGCTCCTTCCTACAGTCCCTTTAAAATAAAAGTAAAGGAGTAAAAAAGTGTATACCAACAGGAGCAAAGAGAAAATACAGAACACAAAGAGAGGATACAGTCCAAATGAAGGATGCCATACAAATTTTGCAAGCAAATTGATAAATTGTAACTGACTTAAAAGAGAAAAAGTGAAGTTGATCCTTAAAAAAAAAAAAAAAAAAAAAAAAGGTGCTGCAGAACCCCAAGTGGCTTAGGAGCTCAGAAGCTATCAAGACGGGGGTGCACAGTAGGACTGAAAACAGGATTGGTTAAAACTTTTGAATAGGAAAATAGAACTGACCAGACCTCTCCAGATTTCTTCTCCAAAACTTAAAGCCAGTAACTACCTTTCCCATGACACTGAGATCTGGAAATTTAATTTTGGGAGAGCTTAAATAGAAAGTCTCTGGCATTCAGGACACAAGCCCGGCTGTGAAGGTGGTGGTGATTGAGGGCAGCGTCTTCTGAAATCAGGAAAATTAAGTCAAATGTGAATACTGAAGGCAATAGCCTCTCCCCTCAGTTTATTTCCTGTTAGCCTTTCCAGATGGTAGCAGTCAAGCTGTACTCACCAGACTGGAGGTTGGAGAATTTGCGAGAAGATGCACAGAAACTGACATGTGGCCATTTTGTCCTAAAATAGGTCCCTCATTCACCTGTGCTGGCACTCACCATTCAGCAAGCCCATACCACACACAGCCCTCAGGAGGCTTTTAGTGCTGCTTTTTATTAAGTATGAATGAGTACCCAGTGATCATCAGACTTTTGAAGAAGATTCTAACAATGAAGTCACAGTCTGAAACAAATGAGGGATGAGAATCAGAGACAAATGGAAGGAGAAAGGAAGATTGAAACAAATATAATACCTTTGGAGAGAAAAGAGAAGATACTGTGTCCACAAAACCAGAAAAACATGGCGGAAAAAAAAACTGTTAAAGGAATATTCAGAAATGTTAAAAATACAATACTAGACACTTTAAAAAGGTAATAAAAATGTTGGGAGAAAGTTGAAAAACTCTCTCAGAAAAAAAGAACCAGAAAACAAAGGACTGGAAATCAGGGGAGGAAAAAATGAGAAAATAGGAAGAGGAATCAGAAAATCTAACACCTGTCTAATTGGAATTTCACAAAGAGACATCATTGGAAGTGGAAGGGAGGAAATTATGAAAGATACAACAGAATTTCCTGGAACTGAGGAATATACGTTTCCAGATTGAACGGACCTACTGCGTGACATCTCAATGAAAAGAAGACAAAGATGGTCCTATGAGGACTGTGCTTCTAGCTTGACACCATCATCTGGGAACGTGGTAGAAATACAGTCTCCTTGGTCTCTACCCACACCCAGTGAAACAGAAGCCCTGAAGGTGTGGGCTTAACAGTTTGGGCTTCCAGAAGCCCCTGCCCACCAATTCTGATGTGTGCTGAAGTTTGCAAAACACTGGCAGAGAGAGTCAGAATGGCCTCTGGCTCCCCAGGCTGGCATCATCCATGAGCAGTGTCTTCAAAATCCTAAGAGAAAAAGATGAATAACCTGAAGTATAAACACCCAAATTGTCAGTCCTGTAAAGATATTTCCAAACATGAAGTGACAGCTTTTGCACATGGTTTCTTGCAAAACTAACAGAAGATAGACCCCAGGAAAATGAAGGAGTAAGCCAAGAAAGAGGAAGACTAGGCATCCAGGTAATGGGACTCGCAGGAGGAGAGAGGTGAAAAAAGCTCCCAAGAGGGAGGGTAGGTTCTACAAGAGGCCACAGTTTTTACATGATGCAGTCGTATGACTTCTCTGCAGCAAATCTGGTCATTTGCAGTGTTTATCATCCACATCTAGAGTCACAACTCAGTAGAACTGGAAGATCATTTTATTTCCCTCTGTTTACAGGTGAGAAAACTAAGGTTCATAAAATGTAGTAGATCAAGACACAGAACCAGGAATAGAATCAAAATCATCTCTCTGGGGAGCTGTAGTTTGAGTTATTGTGTCAGATCTGATCAGTAGGTTGATTAAAGTATCACAGTTTTATGTTTACACTTGCTGGCAGCAATAATGGACATTCTCTTTTCTGATGTTTATATGCATTTTGAGCAATTGCTAAGATAAATCCTTATGGTGCATTCTGTAGCTGATGTAGGGTGTCTGGACTCTAGCTTGTTCACTCTGGGGTCTTGAACCCATTCATTTTGTCCTGAGCTCTGGGGAAACCAGAGATTAAACTTAGAGTCTTCTAGCTTCTTTCCACTCAGAAGTAAATCACAAACTAGTAGGGGAGACTCAAACCAGATCAGTGGTCCGACATGTGACTGCCTCAAAAAAGAAATAGGAACATTTTTAAAGTTTACTAAGTCAAAGTAGAGTCAGTTGTTATTGTACATAAATTACTTAAGATTAAAATAATTTTTCAACGTCTTCTTTAGCCTGTTGTCTTCTAGGATTTGCTTTGTAAGTTTCCATTTATATAAAGGACTAGATTGAATTTATACTTGGGGATCAAAGCAGGGCTGTTTTGTGTGTGATGTGAATGGGCTTTTGACTCCTATTTCTTGTATTTCTTATACTGATTTTGTTGTTGTTGCTATTGTTGCTGTTAGGAGACAGGGTCTTGCTGTGTTGATCAGGCTGGATTTGAACTCCTGGCCTTAAGTGATCCTCCCACCTCAGCCTTCCAAGTAGCTGGAATTACATGTGTGTACCACTGAGCTTGACTCATATTTCTTTTTTCATTTTTAAGATGTACACTGATTATTGCAGGACCTCTATATTAAAATATTAACACGTGGCCATCTTTATTATATTTGCAAACCAAAGGATAATTATATTTTAGGTTGTCCTTGCTTTTTGCTGAAAGAACGGACTCTTTGCTTCTTATACCAATGCTCGTTTGCTGGTTAGTGTCCTTAATTCTTCATCAGGAATCTGTCTCCTTGCAAAAGTTTCCTCAGTTGGCTTTGCTCTTTGATGCCACAGTACCAATAGACCAGTCTAAACGTGTTCCTTTAATGAAACTTCTTAATTATGTTTTTAGAAAAGAGATGAGCAGAGACAGTTTAATTTTTTATCTGTATGAGAAGAATTCTTTGCTTGCCAGATTTCTGTTAAAAGTAGCCTGATATTATGGGGTGCTAGTTATTTCATCCAAGATAGTTTTCAAGGAAGCTTTTTGGAAGGGAGTGGGGGTTATTGTTGGAAATAGAAGTGATCTGTAATGTGTATGCAAAACAGTGTTTTCTTTAACAGTTTGTAATTCCATTATAAATGGTGCTAAGCTGGTTGTTTGCAAGTTATATATAGAAATTAGAATTTCCTTGGGGGCCAGGCTTAACTGTACCAGTCAATACATTTAATCTGCTTGCTTGCTTGATGGTGGTTTGTATGGAATGACCACAGAGTCAGCAATTTGTTAGTTGCAATCACTGAATTGGACTTACAGGATGTGGTTAGAGTGAGCATTCTAAGAAAAGAGGGCACTGCAAACATAAAAAATGGCTTCGCATTAAATTTCAGTGCACACATCCTCTTAAAGGAAAACGCTGCAGATTTAGAGAAGGCAGATACCTTCTTTAAATTGCCTAGATTGCATGTCCTTACACATCACAGCTGCAAGGTCTTAAGCTGCCTGTTATCTTGTGTACTAGGTAGGTGACAGCTACAACTATTGACAGATATCTCTTATTCAACAGGAAGCTACACTTTGATTGGTTTAGGAATTCCAGTGTGAGAAAACCTGGTATTCTGGTTCCTCCCTAACAAAGAATACTTCACTCTGTGGTTCTCCTTTCAGACCCTGGAATTAAACTAACACCACTTATATCCACTTAAGAGAGCATGAAGGTTCTTCTGAGACACTTATGCTTTCTGGCGATTACGGTGAATCAAGAAGTAGAACCAATCATCACACTAAGTGGTCATATCACTAACCTCATAAGTTATATTTTGCTGTTGTTAATTTGGTACAGATTTAGATTCAAGGCAGATGTTAACAGTATCAGAACAAACTAGCACAGTTCTTATGTGAGAATAACGCACTCATCCATTTTCTTAGTGATTACAGACAGATTAAAATGCCAGTATTGGACTGTTTCGGGCAGTAGTATCTCATACCTGAGCAAGGGGGAACCCTAGTCTGAACCCTATGTCTTAGAAAACCTCCCATATCAGAAACACCAAATGCAATGGTAATGGATAGTTAATGAGAACTCCAGTAGAGCTGAACTGGGTCCCTGTGGCCAGAGGCTGCAGAGCTTGAAAGAGCTGAGCCTGTATGTCAGCGAGGGAGAAAACACAGTGTGTGCCCTGGAAACCAGTGGAAGTGTGGTGCCTCAGCCCCCCAGCTGGGCATTGAGGTCACCCATCATGCTGTCATCTCTCCTGCATGGAGTAGGAGCCTCCTAATGGTGCCCTTGCACCTGATCTTGCCCTCCTCCTCCCAGTCTTTCCACCCACAGCCACCAGAGTAGCCATTCTACAATGTACATGTGATATTGTCACCCCATCATTCAACATCCTCTAGCCCCCTCCCCACGGTTGATCTTGAGATAAGGTCAAATACCTGACATGGTTTCCAGGGCCCAACTTGACTGCTCTTATCTTCCAGTGGCCTTACTCTTGAGCCTCTTCTTTCTCCAGTCTCCACCCATGTACTCTGTACTCCACCATCAGGCATTCCTTCATTTCCTCAAAGAAAGTCTTGGTCTGCTCTCACTTGCCCAGGTCTTTGCTTCTGCTTGGAGCACTAGCTGCTTCTGTCCCTCGCTGAGCTAACTCATCTGCAGATCTCAGTGTGGCCATTTCTTCCCTTCCTTTGGGAAGTTTTGCTGACCCCCAGCACTCTCCCTACTGCTGTAGAGAAGTCTGTCCACTGTACTTACACTGCCCACTCTTCCTTTCCTGTTGCTGCACTTACCACACTGTGGACAGCTCCAGTATTGCCCGCTGCTCTCCCCACTAGACTTTAAGCTCTGTGAGGTCGAGGGGCTTATCCATCTTGTTCATGTAGAACTCCAGCACTCTCAGAGTTAAATAACATCAGATGAAAATGGTAAGCCATGTTTGCCTCTGCATTTTAAAGATATTTGGCAAAGTTGGCTGAAAAGTGAAATTGGCAACAAAATGAAACCATTATCGTTGGACCCAAGAAGCTGAGGCCAAAATACCTGGGACTCCTGTTTTTCCAGTGGCCTCTTAGAAGCCTGAGGGAACCATCTGGCGTTCCTGACCAGCCCAAGTCCCCAGGTCTGTGTGTCCACAAGGAACTAATTATACTTCACTTCAGAAATTATTTAACCGTGGAACTCCCTGTACTATCAACAAACATAGAAGACCAAAATATTCCTAGTCTCTAAGATGGATTTGTATGAAGCTGAAACACCTTCCAATATTTTCAGTTCACTTTGTGATTTTTGAACAATGGAAAGATGGTATTTCCACATTAAGTAATGGAAAAAAGTATTGAGTTTTATTTTTATTCAAGCGTTGCACATTTCCTGCCAAAAATATTAATTAACTACAGTGCCTTTTAATGTGTTGATCAAGTTTGGCATTTATTCCTATTTGGAGAAAAATTAAAGCTGGAGTTGAGTTGAATCTTTGTCTTCTAAATGTGGATATTTTTGACCCATTCTGTGAAATATGGTTTTTTTTTTTTGAGGGTTTTAGATGATAAAAAAGATTTTTTAATTTAGTTTTTTAAGGTGGTTGTCTCCCATTTTTAGCCCTCTTACAAAAGTGAGTTTTTTGTTTGTTTTTTGTTTTGTTTTAAACTGGCGTGGTATATATCAGGTGGTTATTTGCCAGTTAGTCTGAGAGCTAATAAGAAATGGGTATTTGGATTTGATTCAGTTCCATTAGGACAGATTTACATTTTTGTGATACAGGGACTATTATGCCGGCAGTTGTAAGGGATTTTTGTGCTAGGAAGCAGTGCTGACAAAGACAGCACTGTGCACGCTCCATCTATAACTGAGCACTTTCACACTGCAATTTAGGAGGTGTGCAGTTCAGGAAATTGCTGGCTTTGGCTGGAACATACTTTTACTGCAAGGAAAATTTTATTCGTCACTCAAGTAATTGGCAGTTTTAATACCTTGTTCGTAATTACCTTGTAAACAAACGAATATATAAACCAAAGATTGTACGGTCTGTTATCTAACTCGTAGCCTTATTTGACCAACATGATAGACACCTGTGGGGCTTAGTAGCCCCCAAACTAATTTGCTTTATTTATTGCACACATCCATAGCTGAGTGTTTTGTTTTTGTTATTGGTAAATACAAATGTAGCTGTACTTGCCTCAGACAGCATGGGGACCAAAACCAGATGCAGAGTTTGACGGGAGACAGGGCTAGGGATGGGGGAGGGGTTAGAGAGAGGGGCACTCAGGCACTTCAGAGCGACTGCAGCGTTTGTAGGAGGACATCCTGCTAATGCAAACATTTGGATTATGCATTTAAGAGAAAACTTTTGTCCCCTAGAGCAGTGTGGTTTTATTTAACCCACACACCCTGACCCTAAGGCCTTGTGGCTTGTCTCTTGGATGGACTCCATCTCCGGGACCTAGGAATTGACTAATTGTCTCACTTGCATTACCCTGTACCTCACAGCTAGATCAAGGAGTTTATGCACAGGCGAATCCAGATGTGGGAAATGGTCAAAAGCAGAGGTCATGGCTGACTTGACTCTAAACAAAAGTCTGTAAGGCTTTGTGGGAATCTGAAGGGCTTGAGATTCATTTGTGACTTGTACATAGGACTGCTGAATTGTCTCTTGTTTTTGAACTTTATTATTATCATAAAGTTCGACTCTTAAAATACGCATTGTCTATGCTAGTTACCTGACATTAGATTTTCTGATGACTTGGATTTTAAAGTTGGAAGAGACAGTCCACCAACAGTCCTTAAAAATACGGTGCAGAAGGGTTTTAACAATATTTCTAGAAGCTTTCTTAAGTTGTTCTTTAAAGATAAAATGTATAGCCTGTTTTCTTCCTTTATTATTCTCTTGTGAAGAAGGTGACACTTGACAGGAAGTCAGCCAACTTAACTCTCGTAGATGCGGAACTCATGCAGGCCCTGGGGTCCCCTCTCACCTGCAAAGCGGGAGAGCAGAGATTGGGAGGGGCTCCGTTCTGGGGCATTCTTAGTGTTGGCATGATGGTGGCTCAGTGAGCCAGAGTAGATTCCCAGATCACTTTAAAACTGGAAGTTCAGCATTTTTGCAAGGTGGGAAGTAGCGGCCTTTTTAAGGGAGGTATCTATCTGTATAAGAAATTAAATGCCAGAATATCTTTCATACTCGGTATTCTATGAAAGAAGCCTTAAGGGGTTGCTTTAGGAACAGTCCGGGCTTATTCTTTGAGTTTGCTCAGGAATGCTTGAACTTCTTAGGTGAAAAGCCCTAGTTTTAAAATGTTTTGGAATGTCTGTACCAGAGAAATTTTATTATGATTAAAGGGCATACTATATGAAAAGTGTTTAGCGTAGGGCTTGGCACTTAATCGATCCTCAACATTATTAGATTTTATACACATTCTAGGAGTGATAGAGAATTCTGCTTCTAAGAATATCTCAGGATGGCAGAGAAGACCAGTGGTGTAAGTGCTGTGTCAGCATGCAGCACAGGATTTTGTGAAAATATGTGAGAGGTACACCTCACTTGGGAACCTCCTGAGATAGTGAGAGACTGATGAGTTATAATAATGCAGAAGAGCTTAATACACTCAGAACACCATAGAAATCCAGTTTTTGGTACAAAAAATATGCAAGATATATCTTGTAAGTTTTCTTTTTAATTGAAGATTAACTTCAGACCCTGTACAAACACCAATGTGTGACTTGTATAAGACACAGAATTCTGTTTAGAGCATTGATTGTTTCATTGTTCCTTGCGTTGTAAAGAGGAGACCTAAGATTTGTAGGTATACTTTCTACCTTGACGTTATTTTCCCCCGCCAAAAGATGGTCTAAAAAAGTCCAAACTACCTGATCTACTATGACAATTAAGATGACTTGCACATCCATTTGATTGCTGTTTTCTAACAAAATTGTCATTTAATGCTGCATTTTCCTTCGGGAGTTACTATATTGATGACTTTTTAAGAGCTTTGGAATGGCCTCTTTTTTTTTCCTGTTTTTCTTTCTGTTTGTTCAGTATAACACCAACAGAACTTTACACAATTGGTAGAAGCATTCTGTATGTGTGCTGTACCATTTGATAGCTACCATGAGTATATGGCTGCTGAGCACTGGAAATGTGGCTGCTGCGACTAAGGAGCTAAATTAGCATTTAATTTGAATTAATTTAAATATAAAGAGCCTCTTGTGGCTAGTGGCTGCCATACTGGACATCATGGTCTGATGTTTAAGACTTCTAATGTAAAACATGTTTGGATCTAATTATGCCAAGGGATTATAGAAACTGGAGTGCTCTTATGTGATACTTTTGTACTATTGAAAGCCCTGGAGCATATTCACTGGTACTGAAGACCATGGCAGTCCCTTGAAACTTGGTATTTCTTAAAGAAAAGGGGATCTCTCTCATGATTCTAAAAAATCCCAATCTGACAAGTATTTTAAATTCAATGGCACCTGTGACATGGACACTTTTCAAGAAAAAAATTAGAAATAGATTAGGAATCAAGAAGAAGGAATAGGGAACTAACTCATCAGTGTCAAGTTTGCCACATTGGTGTTACACATTTCCTATGCCATTTAATAAGGGGAGAAGGGAGAAGAGCTGTTTAGAAAAATAGCGAGGTGTGGTGGCTCACAACTGTAATCCTAGCACTTTGGGAGGGTGAGTCTGGAGGATTGCTTGAGGCCAGGAGTTGAGACCAGCCTAGACAACATAGTGAGACCCCCCTGTACAAAAAATTAGTGAGGTGAGGTAGCACTCAGCGGTAGCCTTAGCTGCTTGGAGGCTGAGGCAGGAGTATCCCTTGAGCCCAGGGGTTTGAGCTGCTGTCAGCTGAGTATGCCACTGCACTCTAGCCTGGGTGCCAGAGTGAGATCCTGTCTCCAAAAAATAACAACAAATAAAAATAGATTTTTTTTGAAAAAAGAAAAATAGCATAAAGAAAATCAAACTGTTGTCTTTAAGCACATAGCATGCAGACAGCCACAGCTGCTAAACAGTACCCCAGATTTACACAGAAATGTTTTTCATATATTTGAATATTATGATTTATAATTTAGTGAATAACTTAAAATGGCCATGGTATTGCTTTTCAACTTTTAAAAGTACTGTTTAGATTAGTCAGTTTCATATTTCCAAAGAACCCCAGTCAGGAATAGAAAATATTTTTCTTCTTTCAGATTGTTGCACCATTAACCTTGCTAACTGTGCTTTCTTTTGATTCTAGGGCTGGAAACAGAATTGTTGAAATACTACCTGAACATCTGAAAGAGTTTCAATCCCTTGAAACTTTGGACCTTAGCAGCAACAATATTTCAGAGCTCAAAACTGCATTTCCACCCCTACAGCTCAAATATCTGTAAGTGAAGTTTTCTTTAGCAAAAACTTTCACCTGTAATGAAAATATTATAACGAAAAAATAAGATGTAACAAACTCCACTTTACTACTGATGGATCCAAAGTATAATTTATTGACTTGGAATTTGCTGTAAGCTCAAATGACCACAATCTTCCGTTTATTCTTACATTTTTAGGTTACAAAAAAATTACACATTTTTTATTAGAAAACATAGGTAGTATGAAAAGTGCTCATTTTTAAAACAACAATCAAAATCAGACCTTTGCTATGTTTTATTAGTAAATGAATGTCATAAAAAGTGGATATTTCTAAAAAATTTTTGCCACTATCACATATTTTAATCAATCTTTTTCCAGCAATATGTGTGAATCTTAACAGCTGTCCTTGAGGACCTAAAGAGTAATTATTTAAAGTTTCCATTGATGGTTAGGTTCCCTGGAGACTCTTTATAATACAGAGATGGCCTCCACTTTAACTTGCAAATAAATCAGAAAGAGAAGCTCATCTTTAAACTTTCAACAGGTATCTCAACAGCAACCGAGTTACATCAATGGAACCTGGGTATTTTGACAATTTGGCCAACACACTCCTTGTGTTAAAACTGAACAGGAACCGAATCTCAGCTATCCCACCCAAGATGTTTAAACTGCCCCAGCTGCAACACCTGTAAGTAAAATGTCCTCTTAGATACTGTTTCTCACCTCCTCCAAACCTTTGGTGTCTATTGCTTAAAATCTACAATGTGGCAAAAGGAGTTTAGGGACAAGGATGTAGCCACCTTTCCTTTGAGAGTTGGAGCTGTAAAATCTCCAAATTGGAAAGAGTTTTAAATGTCACCTAGTGCCAGCTGCTGCTTGACAAAACACGTTAGATTGTTACTGAGAGAGCGAACAGCCTAATCGTTGAACAACACCAGTACAGAGTGCCATTGTGGCACTGAAGAAATCCGGGGTCTCTCAGCAGCTGTGGTTTATGAGAATAATACCAGCAATTCCAGGAGGCTCTGATAGCTTAAGTGGCTGTAAAGATCTGTCTCGTTAATAATGGTAGAATGATCTGTGAACAGACTCCTGCAATAGTGCAGCCTTGGCTGCACATTACAAACACTTGGGGAGCTTTTAAAAATCTTGCTGCCCAGGCCACACCCTAGATCAATTATATTCGGACCTCTAGGAGTAAGATCCAGGCTTCAGAAATTTTTAAAACTCCCAGGTTGGGTCCAGTGTGCAACCAAGGCTGAGAACTACTGCCTTGAAGAGAAAGTATTAAACCTAAAAAGAATGGTGAACAATAGTAACCAACTTGTAAACAGATTGTACAGGTTAAACTTGAGTTCCTGCTCCTTGGTAGACTTCATGTTTTAGTATAACATTTAATAATCTCATTCTGGATTGTTTAAAAACAAATCTAGTTTGTGTCTATACTGAGTGGGCAAGACTTTAGAAATTAAAGTGCAGTCTAGTTTCAGTATTTTATTATTACAAAAACACATGACACATTTCAGTAGGAAATTCACTTTCTGCTTAACAAATTGAAATTCTTTGCAATAAAAATGTTTAGAAACTGAAAACACTACGTAATTGAACACCGACTGGTTTAACTATGTTGTAGTAATGACACATTTTATTACTACCTCCAGAACTTAATTGTCATATAAGCTAACTCTTGTGATACTCAATGCAGTGAATTGAACCGAAACAAGATTAAAAACGTAGATGGACTGACATTCCAAGGGCTTGGTGCTCTGAAGTCTCTGAAAATGCAAAGAAATGGAGTCACGAAACTTATGGATGGAGCTTTTTGGGGGCTGAGCAACATGGAAATTTTGTAAGTGTTGGTTATCACAGTCCCTACTCAGGTAGTGTGATCATAGAGTGCTAGTGTACATTCAGTAGGTCTTATTTGAAATCCTATGTTAAAATCTCATAATCCACAATCCTATTTATAATTTAGTATTCAGTTTTGATTCAGGTAATATGATCGAGAATTTGTAAGTACATAAATTTTTAAGCATCTAAATTAAAAGAATATATAGTTTTTTTGTTTTTTTTTTTGCTGGTGTCTTCATATAACAAAAGCTGAACAATAGGAATATGTAATAGGTTGTAATCATATGTCCCCTTTGAAGAGACTAGATAATGAAGCTTTGATCCTGCTTTTGATTCTTATTGTAAATGTAGGCAGCTGGACCATAACAACCTAACAGAGATTACCAAAGGCTGGCTTTACGGCTTGCTGATGCTGCAGGAACTTCATCTCAGCCAAAATGCCATCAACAGGATCAGCCCTGATGCCTGGGAGTTCTGCCAGAAGCTTAGTGAGCTGTGAGTTGCCTTTTATTCTCCTCAAGTTTGAGAGCAGGGATCATGCCAGGGCATGAGCTTCTTACCACTGATCTGTGAAATTTTCATAACAGAGTTTCTAAGGTGACAGCTTTTTTCACATGCAACCTAGTCTTATTTTTGTTGTGATAAGTTGAAGCCAGTTGTGCTGTTGCAGTCCTTTGCCACATTGGCGAAAGCAATGATGGTTATTTTCAAGTAAAGAGAATGTATTTTTTTTTCTTCATATGCTGTAATGAGAAATATCTCACCTGAGAATGTATTTGTTTTAATTACTGAGATTAGAAATATTTACTTGAGTATTAAAGCAGAATTTAAAAATAAGGATTAGTGTAACTCATACAGTACCTGTCTTTTGGAAAACAAATCATTGTGTTGAATTGAAAAATAAAAGCTCTTGTTGTTTTTCTCTTTTTTCTTTACAGGGACCTAACTTTCAATCACTTATCAAGGTTAGATGATTCAAGCTTCCTTGGCCTGAGCTTACTGAATACACTGCACATTGGGAACAACAAAGTCAGCTACATTGCTGATTGTGCCTTCCGCGGGCTTTCCAGTTTAAAGACTTTGTAAGTTACACATTTTGTTGTCAGTACATGAACCTAATTGGTTCCTAAATGTGCCCACTTTTCTCCTGGTAGATTTCCTTCGTTGTCAAGGAAATGTGTGCAGCCTCAGAGATAGTGTCTTAATTTTTCCCAGATCAGTCTGATTAAAATGGATCCATTTCTTCCATATGTGTTTTGTAAAGGGCTTGAAAAGGACAGTGATCACTTTGTTTTGGTGATTACAGTTAGCCTTCTCAGGCTCTCCAGGAAGTTGGTAACTGCGTAAGAGGGAAACAAGTGTAAGTCCACTAATTTTTCTTTAAAAATGCAGATTAAAAACTACATTTTACTAAAAAGGTCTGCAAAGGGCAGTGAAGGAAGATGCCGTTTGTCATGCCAGTTATATCCTCAACCTGATCTCTGTCCTAAGAGAAAGAAAAGGGAATTGAATTAATTGACCTTTGAAAAATTTCTCAAATGGTAATTTAAGGTTGTGCAATAGACTTTTGATTTTTGCTCTGTCAGAAACTTTTGCTCTGTTCACTGTTTGAAGCATTACATAATTGAAAGACATGCTGTATGCTTTGGCGAACTTCTGCATGTGTGGTTGGAACAGTGGTTTTAAAGTTTAATATATTTTTCAGACTGTTCAGATCTTTCAGAATGTAGTCATCTTGATAGAGGAATTAATAGGGCCAGTGTCAACTTTTTCTGATTTTAGGGAAAATCATTGTTGAGGGAATCAGGCAGGGTGTAAGAAATAAGTTGAAGAAATAAGAGTTTTCTATTATTTTGAAAGAGGTGGAGATAATGTGGGGAATTATGAGAAATGTTTTACAAATGATATGCCACATGGATGGTGATATTAGGCTTTCTGAGCATATCACTCTAAAGGGAATGCTTCTTTTAAAACTAGGGATCTGAAGAACAATGAAATTTCCTGGACTATTGAAGACATGAATGGCGCTTTCTCTGGGCTTGACAAACTGAGGCGGCTGTGAGTATGAATTGCCTCGTAATTTAGCTCGCTCGTTGATTTAAAACTTTGTCTTGACTGAAGTCAGCTATACAAGTTGATATCATGAAGAGACTGGAAATCAGTGCTTATTGTGGTTACTACCGTTTATCCTCTCCCCAGATTCGTGCTGTTATATGGGATGTATATTATTGGCTTTTTCTTCCTTAGGTGAAAGTGTTTTATTCAACACTTTAGTGTGTATAATTTACTTGAATGTCCACTTGATAATTTTCAACTATGCTGAGGGCCTAGACTTATGGAATTATCTTTGTGTAAAAGTTAGTGCATGCACTTCCACATTTTGAAATCCTCAATGTTGTACTGTCCTCGCAGGAATTTTTTTTTAATGAAGTAATCTAGTAGCCACTGATAATGCTGTGGTAGGTTACCAGCAAAACAGGATGAAAACATCTCATAATTAGCCATAAAATGGTCTTGCAGATGGTCAAATTACATGTTTTAAGCCAGCAGTTTTCAAATTGAGCTCCCTATAGTCCTGAACTCCTGTGGATGAAGGTATCCACAGAGAAGAAGGGGAAGGAGAAAGCATTCACTATTACCTGCTTTGTTAGTGTTCTGAGACAGTTCACTTGAAATAAAGTCTCTACCTATTCCTAAAAGGACTCTGAAAAACAATGATTTAACTTAATCAGCAGAATAACTCATTGGATACGTATTTTTGTTGGGCTCTTTGTTGAATGCTTTGAAAATCATGTTGAACTATATTATTGAAATAGATGGCATGGACAGGTTTTTACAGGATATATTGTTTAATTGAAGAAAATGGAATTGTTTACCCATAATTTAAAAAGCAGTTGTGTTTATGAGAGTTCCACCCCAAAATGGCTTTTTAAATTAACTGTTTCAATGTAATTGTTTCCCCTAGGATACTCCAGGGAAATCGGATTCGATCTATTACTAAAAAAGCCTTCACTGGCTTGGATGCATTGGAGCACCTGTGAGTAGCAGAATTTACCCTAAACAGAGTCTCTAAGATGGTTATTTACTCTTGTGTTATGAAAGATAAAACAAACTAGAATGTAATTTAGTTGGCATCCTTCCAGTTTCATAAAATGCATTTAAACATCTCCCTATCTGTCTACCTACTTACCTACCTACCTATATAGAAGTGTAAAGGTATGTACTTTCCTTTATATTTAAGGACAAAAGCTATATCTCCTTAATGGATTTTTAATTGTTTTTCTCAAATGGTGATTAATTAAAAAAAAAAACCTACTAGATGTTGTTCATCCACTATATGTTGGGTATTGTGCCACTTTTTCACATATATTGTCTCGTTTAATTTTTAATCAGAATACAGTTCAATAGCTATTATTATCTTTATTGTTAAGCTAAGTGGAGGTTCTAAGAGTTTATTGATTCGATTGGACAGTTAAGGGAGATGGCTTGGATATTAAAGAACAAAGACAATGTTCCACAATCCTTAAGAGTGACATAGGGTTTTAGCACTACTTTGAGAATTGTTGGTCTCTTATTGTTGTTTAATTATAAAACATACAACCCCCTTACCATTGTTCTCTTTGTTGTTGTTGTTTTCTTTTGTTTCTTCTGGATCCATCAGTTGTTTAGTAACTGTCAGAAACAGTACTCAGCTCAGAGCTGTTCTTGCTTCCACGGTGTCCCTGCATCCCACTAGCTCTTGCCTGTACAATCTCTGCCGCTACTCACAGTAACTCCTGGCACACGTTTCTGAAATGTCATTTAGGGGCTCAGGAATTTTCAGCCACTAAGAGAGGAAAGCCTGCTAACTTACATAGGAATCAAAACGTGCATGTTTTAACTAAGGGAACCAACCAACCCCTTAAAACAGTGGATGAATGTTTTACACTTGAATAGTAAAAAGTAAAAGTACAACATAACGTATAGTATCTACTCTGACAGTTAAGGAATGCTTGTAGCCAAAAGTTTTAATACCTGTTAACCAGGACAAAAGAAGTTACAATTTAAAATACATGTTTGGTTCTCCCATGTGTGCTGTACATTGAGAGTGAAGATTTAGCTGTTATCTGTAAACCACTTTGTTGTCACCTTCTGACGGCACCAGTTAGTCTGAGGGAGACTGGGATTATCAGCCATCCTGACAGTGAGGGTGGCCATTCAAATTATAGTAGAAGGATTCTACAAAGCTGAGTTTTGGAAGGGCAGACCAAGATTGCCCTGTTTATTGAAACCGACTATTTTGAAAAGAAAACTAGCCAAAAGGGTTTGTCATTTGGCCCATCCCATTTCTGGGAAAGTGGAATTAGTGGATTAGTAGAGTATTAATCTCTGCTCCAGTTTTCGTAAATCTTCCTTGGTTGCCTGAGCCTCTTTGTCTAGCCGTGTCTGGTCCCTTCTTTCTTTGTCTTCTCTTGCCACTTGTCTCACTCAATATTCCCTTTGTATCTTCTGACCCCTGTAAAGAAAAACAGTGTGGTAACCGTTGCAGTGAATGCTTTAATGCAGACTGCTTATAAATCTCTTTAAAAAGAGAATTAGCCCAGAATATGCATTCATTATTAATTTCCTGCCTGAAGTATTTGTTTGTTTTAACAAGTATATCTTGTCTAAACATCTTACTGTATTTATGTTAGTGAGTTGTGTGTGTGACAGAATTAGATTAATGGTTAAAAGCACAGGTTTTGGAATTGAAAATAATTGTTTCAACTTCTACCTTCCCCTTTAGTGCTGAGTAGTAATACCATCATATTTTGGATTGTTGTAGGAATAAATGCAGTAATGTATGTAAATCACTTAACTGAGTGCCTGTCTTCAAAAATACTGTATAAATGATGCTTTTTAAAAGCATAATTACAAGAAATTTTATTTGTATATTTAGAAGTTTCTAATAGTTACTAATTTGAATAAAGAGTCATTGAATAAAATAATAGAACAGCTTGGGCCCTAGTAAGTGAAATAACCTGTAAGTGATGACACAGAAAATGAATCTTTTTCACTAAAACAGAACCTATCTCTGACACAAATGCCCTCATTCTTCATCACAAGCTTTGTAGTGGATTCTTCTGGGGTGTCCCAATCCTCTATTTCAACACATAGATAGGAGTATTTGTTTGGCAAATGGGGTGGGCAGTATGGGCCCAAACTTTATCCCAAAGCGCAAAATGGTGGTGATTTGCCCTGATGCATTTGATTTGGTGATTTTTCAGAGACCTGAGTGACAACGCCATCATGTCTTTACAAGGCAATGCATTTTCACAAATGAAGAAACTGCAACAATTGTAAGCTTTTCTTTCTCTTCTAGGAGTCTGAAAGTATAGAAGGGAAAACTGTCATATGATGTGTCACCCTAGATTATATATCTGTAAAAAGTGCCTGGCACATTCTTAACATTACTTAATTTTTATACTAGACAACAAAAAAGGAGTTGATTTGTTCTTTTTGTTGAAATGAGTTTCTTTTTCTATTTTAAATTCGTAACTTTGTGGGACCACATACAGTGGTCAGTGTAGTAGTCATTTTTCAGTTGTAAGGTACTTTTGATAAATTTAACATTTCGGTCTCAGTAGGGCAGTAAGAACAACAGAAAATCATGCTAGATAACATCCCTCATATTTTAAAATGGAATGTAGAATACTTATTCCATGGGATGTGTGTATCCAGTTTCCAGATTCATTGCTTTGTTAATATTTACTGGGGTTTAGTTTACTTGTAGAAATCTGCATTTCATACAGAGCAAATTGAATGTAATTACTCTCCTCAGGCATTTAAATACATCAAGCCTTTTGTGTGATTGCCAACTAAAATGGCTTCCACAGTGGGTGGCGGAAAACAACTTTCAGAGCTTTGTAAATGCCAGTTGCGCCCATCCTCAGCTGCTAAAAGGAAGAAGCATTTTTGCTGTTAGCCCAGATGGCTTTGTGTGTGGTGAGTATAAGTATTGCCCTGGCCTTTTATTTATTCTTCTTTTTTGCCTCCCGTTTATCCAAATAATGGTTTTGAATAGATTTATGATCTCTTTATAAAGCTTTTATTTGTGCTGAGGTAGAGGAAAATGGGTCTGTAGTTTGCTGATTATTTTAATTTCACAGATGGGAAAGAGAATTTTCTAAAATTGCTTCATCTTTGTTTTGGCATCAGGATGGTTTGGTGGAAACAGAATGAAATTGGATCTTGGGAGAATGGAAGGATAGTCCCAACCCTTCTACTTAACTTAAATTCCCTAAATGTTAATCTCTGCATCCATGAAATGGGGACTCTCCTTTTTTCTTCTCTTCCCAACTCTGAGGCTTGTTGGGAGGCTCACATGAAAGAGAAAGTTATTAATGATTTGTGGGCTGCTAAATAATTGGTAGGTAAAACATTTACAAGCAATAGGAAACGTGAATTTATTATAAATAATTTTAAAGTCCATTGTTTTAGCATCTAAGAATCTCGACATTAGAAATCTAGTTACCCAAACTGTACTTAGCTAATTAGTAGCAGATCTTTATTTAAATGAAAATTTTTCATCTCTGGTGTAGTTTTCTGTCTATTACATGGTACTGCTATTTACTAGTAGCTGCCATGGAGACCCCTGTAAAAATAAGTATGTTTATGAAACAAGAAATCAGAGTTTGCTTATATTTAAGCATGTGTGTTAAAATATTAACCTTCTTTTGCATTGGCATTTAAAAATTCGCTTAAAACTGCTTTGTCCATGATATATATTTTTAGGTTGCAGCATTAAGCAGTGCCAGTAGTTTCTGGAAATAAAACCTCTGATGTAGCTTTTGGATCCAAATAAGCTTTTGGCATTCATCTGTAAGAGCCCAAACTGCTCCTTTCCCATGGTCCTTATTTCATAGTTTTTTAGTCCCAAAATAGGAGCTCCCTATTATTTTGAAACATGTATATAGTATCCATAGTTTTTTTTCACTTCCTTGTGAATCTGAATGTTGACTTATTAAAAAGAATTTCAGAATAATATAGAAAATAAACCACTTCAATTACAATATGCAGATATGGCATTGAAAAATAGCAGCATTGGAGTTATCAAGGCATCCCCCTTAACCCATTCAACACACGTAAAAGTTGTTTGTTCAGAGCACCCCAGTAGTACACTTTGGTAGATCCCAGATGTTTCCTTCTGGGTTTAGATCATCTCTGAGAAACCGAAGTTCAAAAAGGTAACTTTTCCAAAAAGTAACAGAGAACTAAAAATAACTGCTTAGAATGAAAGAGTTGCTTAGCTCTAATTATAATGTAGCTTTGACAGGGTAGCACAGCCGCGTGATTGACCACTCCAAGCTCCAGGCTGAAGTCAATGTCTTACAATTTGTTTTAGAGATGCTTTATATTTTGCTATCAGCACTTTTTTTTCTTTTTGGCTCTACCTAAATTACTGCTTTTTAATAGTGGTTCTGTTTTGGAAAATGGGGTGTTAATAGCTATCTTTGTTGATTAGGCATGATTGATGTTCGATTTCTTAATGTTGCTATTCCTCATTTGGGGAGAACATGGGAACAGTTGCAGTTTCTGATAGTAGTAGCATTCAAAAATGATCCAGGAGGCTGGAAGTTTTTAAACTGCTTTCTTCTGCTGCTTATACAAAGCATAAGGGATCGGGAATAAACTGTGTGTTTTCTGATAGCTCCAAAATAACAGTCTCTTCTCAGGTAATAGTCATTGATAAATAGGTCTCCGTCTCTATTTGAGATGAATGAGTTACTTTATAAACACTCTTCCTGTGTATCATTTCAACACAGGGCCTGCTAGTCCATCTATGAAATATACACAAAGGGTAAAACCTAAGCTGCTGTTTGTTTCTGCATTTCTTAGTGTTCAAATTTGAGTAGTATTCGGACTCTTGAGCCTTAACATTGTTTTGTCTCCTCCTCTCCATTTTGAACAGATGATTTTCCCAAACCCCAGATCACGGTTCAGCCAGAAACACAGTCGGCAATAAAAGGCTCCAATTTGAGTTTCATCTGCTCAGCTGCCAGCAGCAGTGATTCCCCAATGACTTTTGCTTGGAAAAAAGACAATGAACTACTGCATGATGCCGAAATGGAAAATTATGCACACCTCCGGGCCCAAGGTGGTGAGGTGATGGAGTATACTACCATCCTTCGGCTGCGCAAGGTGGAATTTGCCAGTGAAGGGAAATATCAGTGTGTCATCTCCAATCACTTTGGTTCATCCTACTCTGTCAAAGCCAAGCTTACAGTAAATAGTATGTGATCTGACTTTTCCTTTAGCATTTAAAGATACCTTTTAGAAATAGAAAGCACCTGTTTTTCTCTCTGAATCTTAACCCTGTCCTTTCTTCTCGCAGTTCCCCACCTGACTCTTCCTTTCCCTACCTTTCTTTCTACAAAATTAAGATTCTTGGTTATTTGTATCTAAACCTGCAGTTATCATGTTGAGGACAACACCAAACTCAGTGTGATGAGTAACACAGAAATGAACCAGATGTGTTTTGCTCTTTTTTTTTTAAGACAGATTCTTGCTCTGTCACCCAGGTTGGACTGCAGTGGTGTGATCTCGGCTCACTGCAACCTCCGCCTCCCGGATTCAAGTGATTCTCTTGCCTCAGCTTCCTGAGTAGTTGGCATTACAGGCACGCGTCACCACGCCTTTCTAATTTTTTGTACTCAAGAGACAGGGTTTCACCATGTTGGTCAGGCTGGTCTCGAACTCCTGATCTCGTGATCCACTCACTTCAGCCTTCCAAAGTGCTGGGATTATAGGCATGAGCCACTGCACCTGACCATGTTTTGCTCTTTGAGAGTTTACAGTGTACTGTATGATCTGGGAAGCTGCAAAACATCATGTTGGATGCACACTGCCTTTAATTCAGAGATCTGTGTGTGAATCCTGCCACTCCTGCATGTGGCTGCGTGATTCTTAGCAGGTTACTTCATGTCACAGCCTCTAGGTCCACCTCTTTCAATTAGGGAAAAATAGGTCCTTCCCCACCTGGAGGCATTATGCTTATTCAGTAAAATAATGTGTATAGAGGGTGTAGTAACATGGCTGCAAGGTAGAATGCAGTGTTAGCTTCTGTTAATAGAAGTCTATTCTTGTTTGCTTTGTGTGGTAGATATACGGTTTTACAGTAAGATCCTTGCCACTTTATCATTTAACTATCTGTGTCTGCCATGGTAGAAGATTTCGAATATGATTCTTTACTGCATTCACTCAACAAATGATGGCTGTGGCTTGCCACAAAGAACAGTTTTGAGTTTAAATTGTAGGACAAAACATGTGTCTTAAAAGTCACAATGTTAGAGCTACCAGGAGGTACTTTAAAAAAAAAAATAGATGAAGCAAGTGGTCAGGGTACAAAGAGATTAATTGGTATGACCAAGATCTCACAATTCATTATTGAGGAAACTAAAAAGTAGTAGAAAATAGCAAAAAGACCTTCATTCTGAGTATTAGATCACCTGTGTTTTATCCTGACTTCGTTGTTTTTGTATCTGTAACCTTGAGAAAGCCTTTTAATCTTTCCATCTCAACTTTAGTTTCCTTGACTTGAAATTGGAATTAACCCTTGCCCAATCTATGTCAGGGACAATCTGTAAGCATCAAACAAACAAAAAAAAAGGAATGCAAGTGAACCTCTAAGACTCCATTGTGCTAATGCCTATATTGTTTCTCTGATTTCAGTGCTTCCCTCATTCACCAAGACCCCCATGGACCTCACCATACGAGCTGGGGCCATGGCACGTTTGGAGTGTGCTGCTGTGGGGCACCCAGCCCCACAGATAGCCTGGCAGAAGGATGGGGGCACAGACTTCCCAGCTGCACGGGAGAGACGCATGCATGTGATGCCCGAGGATGACGTGTTCTTTATCGTGGATGTGAAGATAGAGGACATTGGGGTATACAGCTGCACAGCTCAGAACAGTGCAGGAAGTATTTCTGCAAATGCAACTCTGACTGTCTTAGGTGGGTGAATTTGTTAAGATTCCATAGTCTAAATCAGTCTTGAAGATACTAGCTCCTCTAGGGTCCCTAAGTGCCAGAAGTTGTGAGAGTAAGAGATGAAGATCTATGGGGCACTGCCTTTTCCTGGGAAGTATTAATGCAAATGGCCTCTTGAACACTTTGAAGTCAGGGAGTGCATGACATCCTTAAGTATGGCCAGTGAGGAGAATCCCTGTCCCCTCCATTCCAAAGAGAGAGGCCAAGTAAAAGTTTTGATGTTTTCCCTTTTATGGGGGATCACCCTCCTCTAACTTGCCCACTGTGCTGTCCATGTTGATAGTGTTAGCACCATAAAGAACATAAAAAAAAAATGTAGGAGGCCGGGCGCTGTGGTCACACTTGTAATCCCAGCACTTTGGAAACTGAGGCAGGTGGATCACAAGGTCAGAGATCCTGACCAACATGGTGAAACTCCATCTCTACTAAAAATACAAAAGTTACCTGGGTGTGGTGGCATGCACCTGTCATCCTGGCTACTCAGGAGGTTGAAGCAGGAGAATAGCTTGACCTGGGAGGCCGAAGTTGCAGTGAGCTGAGATTGCCACTGCACTCCAGCCTGGGCAACAGAGCGAAACTCCATCTCAAAAAAAAAAAAAATGTAGGAACAATTTAGGAAGACCTCACTCTTTTTTCTCGGCCTACCATACCTCTCTGGAAGTCAGAGTTCTTTTTCATCTTTTACCTAAACAAATGGTTTTTAAAAATGTAAACACAATTATTATTTATGTATCTTCAAAAGAGCTAATTAAAGTAACCTATTAAGATACCAAATAACGTAAATTATTGTCTGAGTTTTAATATAAGTCTAGGCATCTGGCCCTAAAATATTTCACTTAAAAAACTTAAGCATTCTGATTTTTTTATTCATCAACATACCCTTGTGCTTGAAATTATTTTTATACTTTCTATGTTTAAAAAAGGTTTTGTTTCCCACTCTCCCCACCACCACCAGCTTCCTGACTTTTACAAAAGTGAGGGAAGTTGAAATTTTAAAAATAGTAACTATTATACTTAACTGGCATTATGAGTAAAAGCAGAATAGTGAAATATTGAATGTTATATATGTTTAGGCTGTTTAAAAAGCATGTCCAGTAAGTTGTGGGAGAATAAAATTTTAGGTTGCAATTTGAATAAATTTAAATGCTATGTTTTATGATATGGAAACTACATTTTATTTGGGAAATTAAAAGCATAACTTGTTATTTCAGAAACGCCATCATTTTTGCGGCCTCTGTTGGACCGAACTGTAACCAAGGGAGAAACGGCCGTCCTACAGTGCATTGCTGGAGGAAGCCCTCCCCCTAGACTGAACTGGACCAAAGATGATAGCCCTTTGCTGGTAACTGAGAGGCACTTTTTTGCAGCAGGCAATCAGCTTTTGATTATTGTGGACTCAGATGTCAGCGATGCTGGGAAATACACGTGCGAGATGTCCAATACCCTAGGCACTGAGAGAGGAAACATGCGCCTCAGTGTGATCCCCACTCCGACCTGTGACTCCCCGCAGATGACTGCCCCGTCGTTAGACGATGACGGATGGGCCACGGTGGGTGTCGTGATCATAGCCGTGGTTTGCTGTGTGGTGGGCACATCACTTGTGTGGGTGGTCATCATATACCACACAAGGCGGAGGAATGAAGATTGCAGCATTACCAACACAGGTGTGTAAACAGAAGCTTGGCGACAGGTCATGGGAGTCGTGTGTATTTGTGGTTCTGCAAATACTTCTAGAAGGTGTGTCTTGCAGTCTGAATTCATCTCAGAAGGGTGACTCATTTTTCAATCTGCAGAAATATGGTTCACTAAAAATAACACTACAGCCCCAAATAAAGCTGATGTTTGAAGATTAATACTTTTTGTTAAAATGACATCAGAATATCCTGTAGCTATAAGATAAAATCCAAGTCACTGACTAATGTATTTCTGGCTTGTTCATAAGATAGTGATGGAGAACCAGGAACAGCCCTTTAATGATGAGGTCTACTCTCTGCATTGGTTGTGTGTCTTGTTGTGTATGCATATGTGTGTGTAGTTAGGTGGGATTTTAGTTATTAGTGGAAGAGAAGCTGTGACTTGATTAATATGTGCAAAGTCAGATATTAATAATATTAAGCAAGGAATATGGCAATAATCAAGCTTAATTTGAGAGCTTACATACTGTCTCATGAAAATTCTTAAGCCTTCATCTTTTTTAAAAACCTTTAAAAACATTTGTTGTTTTGAAATTTGGAAGATGCATCCAGCGGGTGATAAAAGAGAAAATCAGATTGTACTTCCCAGAGCAGCAAAGCCCTAATTGCCTTTCCAGAACACTGTACAATCAAGATGGTTTTGCCAGAGTTGATCTCCCCTAATTTGATGTATACAGAAGCCAAAATAGTCTGTGCCTATGGGATGCCTGTGGGACAGTTATGGTCCTTCTTGGTTAACAAAATGCTACTGTTTTATTGCAGATGAGACCAACTTGCCAGCAGATATTCCTAGTTATTTGTCATCCCAGGGAACATTAGCTGACAGGCAGGATGGGTACGTCTCTTCAGAAAGTGGAAGCCACCACCAGTTTGTCACATCTTCAGGTGCTGGATTTTTCTTACCACAACATGACAGTAGTGGTATGTATTTAAAATGAACGTGGGCTGTAATTGTTTTGTAGTCTTACAATGGAAGGCTCAGATATGATGCTCATTTTCACAAGACATGGATTACACTGACATTTAGGACCTGGCCCAAGATTACTAGCAAGGCTGAAATTGTGTAGTTCTAGACCCTTCTCTTAAATACTAGGAAAAAAAAAATCTTTGTTTCTGACAATTTAAAAAAAGACAAGCAGGTTTAGGGAAATTTAATTATTCCATGCAATGTAGTATTTCCTTTATGTTATAAATGTTTTTTGGCCCTGAATGTTCTTCTTCCTTAGGTGATATTAACTGGTTACATGAATGGGCTTTAAAGTCAAATGGTTTGCATTATTCTCTTTGAGAAGTCTATTTTTAACATTTGTTTTTATTTTATTTATTTATTTCTCTTATTATTTTTTGAGATGAAGTCTCGCTCTGTCACCCAGGCTGGAGTGCAGTGGCACAGTCTTGGCTCACTGCAACCTCTGCTTGCTGGGTTCAAGCCATTCTCCTGCCTCAGCTTCCTGAGTAACTGGGTTTGCAGCCATGTGCCACCATGCCTGGCTAATTTTTTTTTAATTTCAATTTTTTAATTTTAGTAGAGATGGGGTTTTGCCATGTTGGCCAGGCTCATCTTGAACCCCTGACCTCAGGTGATCTGCCCACCTCAGCCTCCCAAAGTGCTGGAAATACAGGCATGAGCCACCGCACCCAGCCTCTTTGAGAGGTCTAATTCTGACCGTTGCTTTAAATGCTGCATGATTTTGAGAATATAATGGAGACGGCATAATACAGGAGCACAGATTTGGTACAAGACCAACTCCTACTACTTACTCCGTGTGCTGTGGGTACGTACAGGACTTTCTGATGAGGTAGTTGTACAAATGAAATGAAAATGGAAAACTACATGGTGCTAGGCACGTATTAAGGGCTCAGCAAGTGGAAGCTATCGATGTTATTTTAAAATATATGACCAACTTTTCCCATAAGTATTTATTATATGCTCTGTGCCAGACACTGTAGTGGGGAGAGAAGTATATTTGTTTTCAATTTCACAGTTGAGTCAGTGGTGAGATCAACTAAAAGTGCTTGGCAGGGCAGTGATAGAGGGCGTAGAGTTAGAAGATCTGAGCATAGATGTGAGTATTCTGGCTAGACCCATTTAATGGCAAAGAGTAGAGACCCAAGCTCATTAAACTATAATGGGATTAACTGAAAAAACACTCAAGGAACACCTAAAAAGACAGGACTGGGGCACAGTAATGCCGGGTTGCCTAGATGCTGGGGCTGGAGATGAGGGGGCTCCCAGAGCAGCTCTGGGCCACCAGCATTACTGTGTCACATTCTACATACTTGCTTTTCTCTCAGACCACCACCTCTGACTGCCCAGTTTCTGCTTTCCAGGCATATGACCCATTGTGACATCTCTAACCCTGATGATATCACTTACTCTTTACCTGCTGTGTCCAGAAGTAAATGGCGTATCATTTCTGTGTTGTTTGCTTCAGATACCCATGAGATATGTTTAACTGAGCTTATCTTTGAGATGGGTGTTAAGAGGTCATTAGCCAAGTGCCAATCCTGGTTCTGGTCATCTGGGACCTTTTGTAAGAGGCGGGCAGTGCTGATGGTATGTGATTCAGACCATGGCTGCTTTCGCTGGAGAATCCACACACATTAGATTCCCTTAGAAACAAGTGAGCAGTAAGGCCGGCACACCTAGCACAGTGGGTAATCAAGTCTTCTCATACATTTTTTAAAACCGTACTGTAAATTTCTGCAAATTTTTTTTTGACTATATGATGTTCTAGTCAAACTTTCATCTATGCATATAAAAAATGCCAAAACTGGTCAGAATGTTGAATGGCACTTGAATACTTGGATCAGTGACCAAGATTTTTGTTTTAAAGGGACCTGCCATATTGACAATAGCAGTGAAGCTGACGTGGAAGCTGCCACCCCAGATCCGTTCCTTTGTCCCTTTTTGGGATCCACAGGCCCCGTGTATTTGAAGGGAAATGTTTATGGCTCAGATCCTTTTGAAATGTATTATACAGGTAAGTAGTTTTCTTGCCTGAGTACAGTTCTCTTTCACAGAGAGATTTCTAGATGTGCTAACTGTCATCTCCTTCTGTTATTACCCCCAAATTAAAAAGGTTGCAGTCCTGACCCAAGAACAGCTTTAATGGACCACTGTGAACCTAGTTACATAAAGAAAAAGGAGTGCTACCCATGTTCTTATCCTTCAGAAGAGTCCTGCGAACGGAGCTTCAGTAATGTAGCATGGCCCTCACATGTGAGGAAGCTACCTAACACTAGTTGCTCTCAAAACAAAGGACCCGGAATGAAAAATCTGTGTCTAAACAAGTCCTCTTTAGATTTTAGTACAAATCCAGAGCCAATGTTGGTTGCCTCGAGTAATTCTTTCATGGGTAAGTTTATTAGGTTATCAGGTACCTCATCTGAGGATCCATACTACTCTAAGTTTTGTGTGAGAGATCAATGAGAGCTTTGAATGTCAAAACTGGTAAAAAATGGTTCCTTCAATGGCGCTGCCATGACATCCTACTAGTTAGCATAAAGGCTTCCAAAAGCAAAGTCTGAGATGGGATTTTACTTGATGATGTGTTTAATTTATAACTAAACCTCAGGAGCTTTCTGGGTAGCACTGTGTGTGGCATCTACTTCAAGACAAGAGTTTGGGGATGACTTAGGAGCTTAGCTTGTCAGCCATGTGGAAAAAGTGGTTTTGGGCTCCCACGGCCTTTGGGGTGGAGTTGTGTGCTCTGCATGATTGTGGTTTGGTATGTCTGGTGGCTTCCAACTGAACCCACAGTCAAAGGGTGGAACACAACATCCTACCTAGCAACAACTGCTAGTCCGACAAGCTAGACTACCTTTGGCAAAGAAAACCAGCCTTAAGGCCCAAGTCGGTGGTGTTAGACGCTGGCTGGCACCGAGATTAGGTTGTGGATTTTTTGGTCTGATGCATGAGGACAATGGGATGGAAGAGCTGAGGTCATCTTTTCACCGAGCAGAGAGAGGTGGGAAAATCAGCCACAACTTGCCATGTTGACAAAACAAAAAAAAAGGAGAATTTTCAAATATTTTACCTAGCTTCTAAGAAATGTTTTATCACAGTATAATTATTTATATTCCTTTTTAGAAAAAAACGAAAATAATATGTTTTGTATGACTGAGGCAAGAATTTGATTCAATTGAGTAATATTTTGCTACATAATGAAAGGGCAAGACAGGTTTATTTTGAAAGAAAATTTCTATATTCAGGCCCAGTTAACTTGGATGGTACTGTCCAACGTACCCTTCACCAAAGTCTGTGGGCTTTCAGCTAGGATATGGGGAAACTTATATTGGAGAACTTAGGGAACTTTATTGTATGACCATTAACATTACCACAGGTCATGAGAAATGATAAAGAATAGATGCATTTGTTCAATGAATGTAAATATGAGGGAGGGCAAATGCCTTTTGCTCCATTCTAGAAGTGATCTATCTGTAACACAGATGTACATGTATGTGAATACCATAATATGGACTTGTAGAAAACACTTACTCATATTCATGGAATAAGATGTTTCTTCATCTGCAGTTGGTTTTATTGATTCATGTGCTAGCAAAAGGACCCAAGTGCTCAAGGTGTTTCTTTCTTTCAGGTACATTTGGAAAAGCTCTCAGGAGACCTCACCTAGATGCCTATTCAAACTTTGGACAGCCATCAGATTGTCAGCCAAGAGCCTCTTATTTGAAAGCTCATTCTTCCCCAGACTTGGACTCTGGGTCAGAGGAAGATGGGAAAGAAAGGACAGATTTTCAAGAAGAAAATCACATTTGTACCTTTAAACAGACTTTAGAAAACTACAGGACTCCAAATTTTCAGTCTTACGACTTGGACACATAGACTGAATGAGACCAAAGGAAAACCTTAACATACTACCTCAAGTGAACTTTTATTTAAAAGAAAGAGAATCTTATGTTTTTTAAATGGAGTTGTGAATTTTAAAAAGATAAAAATGCTTTATTTATACAGATGAACCAAAATTACAAAAAGTTATGAAAATTTTTATACTGGAAATAATGCTCATATAAGAATACGTTTTAAAACTATTTTATAACTTTGTTTTATGCAAAAAAGTATCTTATGTAAATTAATGACATAAATCATGATTATTTTATGTATTTTTATAATGCCAGATTTCTTTTTATTGAAAATGAGTTACTAAAGCATTTGAAATAATACCTGCCTTGTACCGTTTTTTGAATAGAGGTTATTTCATTATATTTTGCACATTATATTTAATAAAATGTGCCAATTTGATGCCAAACCCCATTTATACAATAACAATTTTATTTTCAACACATTTTAGGCTTAATTGGTTCACATTATCATGTCTCAAATTGATGGGAATTATATTTAGCCCATTAAAGTATGAACAAAAATGACCGTTCTTTCTACCTCCTAGGATTGTCATAGATTCAAATCAGATTGTGCATGTGAAAGCACAATTGTAAACAAGAAGGAGCTACAGAGATTTAAGGTACATTAATTCATTTCTAAATCTATGAACAAAAAAAGATCTGTTGTTATGGTCTGGTATAATATAGTACAACTGCCATTCCTTAAATCACTGCTCAATTCATGTTTCTTTAATTATAATAATGCCTTGCGACGTGGTCTAATACCTTATGCTTATCCAAGTAGTTTCACATTTGCCGTCCCTTTTCTTACAACAAGCGAGTGGTTTATTGCACATGTCTATAGCTAAAATGGCTATAGCAAAGGTGGACTTTCATGCACTGTTCCAGGTTATAATGAGATGCTGCTGGAATTGCTTTCTGTTTTTATTGATTTTCTGCTGAAGAGTAGTTTGTATATAAATGGTACTCCTAAGCTATTTTTCAACATTCTTTAACAGTTACTAAAATATATTCTTTGATCATCAAGGTTTGGTTAAAAACTAAGTAGCAAATCTGTTACTTAAGCATATAAAACTATTTAAAACATTTGTTTTAAAACACTACTATTTAAACATATAATTTATATGACAGACATATCTACGCAGAAAAATGAATATAACCATATTTTCAAAACTAGATGACACAATTCAAAGTAATTGAATGGAAAAAAATTCAGTTTAATAATTCAGATTATAAAACTTTTCTTCTTTAGTAAATTCTAGTTTACATGTGTAGTTTAAAGAAAAACCCTCTTGCTCAAGATAAATTGGCACAGGAGTCAATATAGCACAGTAAGCTTTAAAAATTAACTGACCTCGAAGGTGTGAATTTATGCCATTGTCTTGTCTTTGAACTAAACTGAAAGCAGCTTGAATAGCTGCTTTTTGAATAAAAGCAGATTCTTCTTAAGAATATGCTGGGGGTAAAGTCCTTCTGCTTTTAGTGAGTTTAGAGCTTTGTTGTTTGTAAGCCAGAAGCCTGGAACCCAGATTGCAGTCAATTTTCCTGCTTTAATTTAGATGCCAGAGTCCAAGACAGGACGTTGATCCTTCCTTGGACCACCAGTGACTAAGTACAGAGAAGTAATTTTGTGTGCTTTGGCTTGATCATATTGCCAGATTTTCAAAATTTTATTGTCAGTTTGTCTTCATTATTGCCAGATGGGGCCTTTTCTGTGATTATGAACTAATTTTAAAAGATTTAATTTGGCCGGGCGTGGTGGCTCACGCCTGTAATCCAAGCACTTTGGAGGCCAAGGCAGGCGGATTACCTGAGGTCGGGAGTTCAAGACCAGCCTGACCAACAAGGTGAAACCCTGTCTTTAAAAAAAATAATAAATAAAATTTAAAAAAGATTTAATTTTTCTATACTTAAGCACAAACGTTTAAATCACTAACACCTGAAAGTCAAAAATTAGATTCAGTCTACATCAGTATGATTTAACCCTTTTACTGTGGCATGTACTGAAACTTGTGGATTAGATGTAATCTTAACTATCTGGAGAAAGAGTAGGAACTTGATTTTTCTTTGACAGTTGCAGGAAAAGAATATATATGATTTTGAGACTCCATATTGAATTGACAAAATGAATCTAGTGGGTGGTAAGATATCCTAAAATAACATAGACTCAAGGTTAAAAGCCTAATGTAGATAAATGTCACATTGCTTGAAGGATGCTTAAAAAGTCCAGCTTAATCATCCTATGCTTTTTGATATGAGTTCATGTATAACATATCTTAATAGATGTTCACAAAATTTCTGTATTATTTTCATCTTAATTCCACTATTGGCACTATTAAGATAGTTACTATGTATAATCTTACCTGTTTGTAGGATATTGGGAAAGAAGTACTCCTTAGTTCTGGCAAAATTTTATAAAAGTTAAGTATCTGTGGAATATATATAATTTATTTTCACAGCCTTTCTACAGAAGGAAACCAAAAGTTATTTCTTACAATAGAGCCATACTACTTTTTAAAGATTGACAGAAGAAAGGAAAGTGGTTTGGTGTTTGTACTCACTTGGGAGGCTCTATTTCTTTCTATTCAATGTGATAGGAAGTAATTTATAATCAGTATTACAATAGATGTGCTGCACTGGTATTCTTCAAGAGAATGGGAACCAAATGTCATTGCAAAATGCCTGAGCTGTCCTTCTTACTCTTGCTATCTGAAATGATCAGATTTATGTAATAGGATAATTTAGAATTCATTGTTTAAGACAGCATTCTATTAACACATTGGATAACACAATACCCTGCCAAGAAAACAATTAGTCCTCAAAGAGAGGTACAGTGTCTTCATGAACTGAATAATTTTCATACTCCAGAAATATCTAGGTGCCAGAACTTACCATTTTCATGGGGCATTTCTTAAACTAATGTGTGACAGGAAAGCACTGAAATAATTGTCTTGCTTCATCCCAAATGTGACTTGAAATGGCACAGAAGTAGTTTCACTGGTATTTTATTTTAATAGAGAAGAGGTTTTGCCCACATATTTTCTGAATTATCCCAATATCTTGGGCCATTTGGTTTTTGTTGTTGTTGAAAAAATCTGTTAATGGGATGTCTTCTGACAAAAATGTTTTATTTTACTCGAGGTACATTATTATGAAATTAAACATATGAAAGTCTGTATTGTAGATTAAAATGTGCACAATTTATCAAGTTCATTCTTACTCTTGTAAAAATTGCAAGTTCATTTTTTATTTCTATTTTTTTTTTAGTGTCAGATCTGGATTCCATATCTGCCTATATGATGGTTGATCCCCATGAATATCAGAAAAGTTAAACCAACATTCACAGGGAGCTTTTAATTAAAATTACATGTTTTAATTAAGACATTTTAAGAATACATTTTAAAGAATATAACAAGGGAATTCACAACTGTATAATTCTTCTGTAATTTTTTATATACCTTTGTTGGATTTCATGTTGAACTTTGGCTTCTATTTTACAGGTTTAACTTCTTTTCTTAACTCTTTTTTTCTTCAGTACAATATCTCGTACTTTTATGAGGTGATCGTAGTTGTTTTGGTGGTTATTTTTAGATTACTTCCTGTGGCTTTATTTTGATCTAAGTACAGCACAGAATTGAAATTTGGAAACGATACACTTGAGTTTTAAACATTTCTTATGCTCTGGTGATGTGAAAAATGAATAAAATCTTATTCTAATTATCAGTGGGACAGGAAGCAGGTTCATGAATAAATACTTATTATCAATGTGTTAAATGCCATAGCTCAGTGGACCCCTGTACCTGGCAGTGACTCTCTGAATGTTTGCTTTCTAACTGTACTACCTGGCAGTGGTACGTGCACCTCACCAGCATGTCCCTGGCTAATAATCTCTTTCTTCATCTGCATTCCACAGCCGTTCCAGTTCTGGTACTCTCTTTCTTGTTTAATCATCAATAATCACCATTCCTGTTGGTTTTGCTCCTGGGTTTTCTCAAGGCGATGATACCTTCCCGCTTATCCCATTGCCACAGCTGCAGTTCAGCCCCTTATATGTCTTTTGTAGCAGTGTTTTAACCTGTCTTCTCCCTTGTTTTATCCAATCCATTGTCTTTGCTGTCACCAGAAATACATCTCTAAAGTAAATCTGAATGGGTCACCTCCCTGTTTAAAAACCTTTGATGACCGATTTTAAATCCTAGTTATGGAATATAAGACCTTTTGTACACATCCAAGCACACCCTTCAAGCCATGCTCTCATCACCCCTGAATGTTTTGATCATACAGTACTTCTCATCCGCCCCTGTGCACTGTGTCCTTTTAGAAACTAAAAATCATTGTATAGATTATCTCATCTTCAGTTCTGCAAACATTTGACTTGGCTACTGTGCTAGGTGCTATCTTACTTGCTATGGATATGATAACATTACTAAGACAAATATCCTCTCAAGACAGTGCTAGATAGATGACAGACTCTTTGTCCTGAAATGTTTTTTCTTCTTTCTCACTTGGCAGAATCCAGTTCTTTTTCTTTTACCCCAAGCATGATAGCTATTTTCCCATAGAACTCTGTGAACCATCTAAGAAAATCACAGGGAAGCAGCTAGTTGCTAAGTCAGCGGTTACGTCATTGTATAAGAAGTACTAAAAGCAGTTAACCTCTATGTTAATCAGACACTTTCTATGAAGAAATGAAGTAAAAAGATCTGTATTTTTTGCTAATTGTGATCTAGCACTTAGCAGTGTAATCACATGATGAATTAGATGATGTGTGAGCACTTAGCCAGAAATCAACTTGTGCAGTTTACGAAAGGTAAACAGGTGGCCAGGTGTGTCGAGATTTTTTTTTTTCCCCTGTAGGAACAGTGAGTGTCTCCAAGTTAAAAAGTATGGGGTTTATGTGGGAACTATAGTGATGTAGCTGAGTGAGAAGTTGCTGTCTCTGTGTCTTAACTTTGTCCTCAACCTATAAATAGGACTGTGAGAATCCTATAATCCAATATCCATCTTCCTTAACCTTGCCTCTAGATTATTCACTCTTATTTTTCTCATTCAAACTTCTCAAAATCTTAGTTCCTCTTCAACCTAGGAAGATCAAAATTTGTTCATATTCAATTGAAATTGTTTTTGCCAAGATTGCCAGTTCTAATTTCCAAACCTGTCCATATGTTTGCAGTTTTTATTTTACTGGATTAATACATTGTTATAGCACCTTTCTGAATCTCTACATTTTTCTAGTCCTGCTTGTCTTGCTGGTCATTTTTCCTGGTCTCTTTCCTCGATGCATCTCCCATGGCCCTCTTCTTAAAAATTGATGTTACTCAAGGTTTAACTTGCTTGGAGTGTCTGATACGTGTCTATCCTTTACCAAGTTAATTTTTTATTTGCTTGGTATATTTTTCCCAATTCTGTCATTGCCAATCTTACTGTCCCATTTTTTGAAGTATGATTCCATTTACATGAAGTATCAGAAGCAGGCAAAGAAGCCACGTAGAACAGTAGTTACCTGGGGCTGGTGGGAGGGGGCGATGGGAGTGGTTACTTAATGGGTACAGATTTTCAGATTGGCAAGATGGAAAAGTTCTGGAAATCTGTTCCTGAACAAGGTGAATAAGCTTAACATTACTGAGCCATACACTTAAATTTTAAGATGGTAAGTTTATTTTTGTTGTTTTAATCACAATTTTAAAAATTGTGTCCATTATAATCAAAATATACTTAAAACTTTCCCAGCATGGTCTTTGGTTTTTAATAGGCATACGTATTAGGCTTCTCCAGGAAAACCAAACCAATAGGACATATGTAGATATATGGGAGGATTTTATATAGGAATTGGTCTCTGTGAGTATGGAGGCTGTGAAGTCCCACAGTATGCTGTCTGCAAGCTGGAGAACCGGGAAAGCAGGGGTGTCATGCGGCCCAACCCAAGACCTGAGAACCAGAAGAGATTTTCAGTTCAAGAACGAAGGCCTGGGAACCTGGAGCTCTGAGGCCAAAGGACAAGGATAAGATGGATTTCCCAGCTCTACAACAGAGTGAATTCACTTTCCTTCCAGTTTTTTGTTCTATCTGGGCCCACAATGGATTGGATGATGCCTGTCCATACTGGTGTGGGGGGATCTTCTTTACCCTGTCCGCTGATTCAAATGCTAATTTCTAATGGAAACCCTGTAAAAAACAAGTTGACATGTAAAATTAACCATCACAGTGAGTTCATGCTATTATCATTTGAAAATTATGAATACATTTGGAACTGTTTCTTTTTCTTTTGTTCTTTTATTTGAGACTGAGTCTTGCTCTGCTGGCCCAGGCTGGAGTGCAAAGGTACCATCTCGGCTCACTGCAACCTCCGCCTCCCGGGTTCAAGCGATTCTCCTGCCTCAGCCTCCCGAGTAGCTGGGACTACAGGCATCAGGCACTATGCCTGGCTAATACTGGCATTTTTAGTAGAAACGGGGTTTCTTCATCTTGGCCAGGCTGGTCTTGAACTCCTGATTTCATAATCCACCCACCTCAGCCTTCCAAAGTGCTGGAATTATAGGCGTGAGCCACCGTGCCCAGCGGAACTTTATGATATTTTATTTTGTTCTGTTATTCATCATTTTAATTATTCTCCTTTTCTTGACTTGAATTTTTTCTTGTTTGCCTTGCTAGTTTGGAACTTATAGGTTAGTTATATTTTTATTCTTAGGAAATTTATCACTAAAATTTTAAAATGATTTTTTTCTCTCTTGTTTTTTTCTTTACTAATAATGAGTTGTGCTTCATTATCTTCCCAGAGAAGATAGTGATTTAACAAACTTTTCCTGCTTGCTGTCACTGTCTTCATGGATTTTTCTAGAAATGTTTCCACATATTTATTAGAATGACCAACATACTTTACCATTCCTTCAGTCACTTTAATTTCATTACTTTTGGTTAATTTTTCTTCTTGATAAACCACAGTTGTCCCTCAGTATACTCCGGGGATTCATTCCAGGAGCACCAGCCTATACCAAAATGCACACATACTCAAGTCCTGCAGTTGGCCCTGTGAAACCCACGTATTTGAAGTTAACTTTCCTTATATGCATGTTTGGCCTCCCTTGAATACTGTACTTTTGGTCCAGGTTTGGTGGTTTTTGTTTTTTGTTTTTTTAGTGTTGTTGTTTTGGTTTTAATCTCCGTAATTGGACCCATGCAGTGTAAATTCAGATTGTTCAGGGGCCAGCTGTATATTCCTTTGGAATTATTTTGACCTGTTAAAAAATATGTTCTCATGGCTTTTGTGGGTCTAAAGATATCCTCATCTTGCCCTAACTTGAATCATGGTTTAGTGAATAGAAATTATTAAATTGGTGGTCGTTTTACTTGACTGTCTTTCAGAATTATTTGCTGAAATGTGTTCTCACTCTGTTGTCAGTCTTCTGCTACTGATCCATCTTTTCTGTCTGGTAGCTGTTAAGTTTTTTCACTTTATCCATCATGCTTTTCAGTTTTATTGTGATGGTTCTAAATGTAAGTTTTTTTAACATACCTGACCTGATGCATATTTAATCTGAAAATTTGTCATAATTCTGGGAAAAGCTTGACCTTTTAGAAAACTGCTTACCTCTTTTTCCATTTATTTTAAAATTTTCAAATTCCTTTAAGGTGTGTTTTAGAGCTTCAAATAATCTCTTATGTTTCCCATTTACTCTCACATGTTCTTTCTCGGTGAATGATTATCTTAATAAGATTAATTAAGATTAATTATCTTGCTGCTCTATTTTTTAACTACGTTCTAAAAAGTCCTTTTTTTTATGACAAGGACTGTATCTTTACCTATGTCAGAATGCTCAGTGTTTCTGTTTTTAGTCATTTCTTATTAAACTATATCTGCTTGTGTTTCACAAAATTATGTGGGTGCTACTTTCTTGTGTCTCTGATAATGTTAAACAAAACTATTATAAAATCACAGCAATTGTAGTATTTTTATTTTTTAAAAACTGATGCAATCTCTGTCTTATTTACCATCTCTCTTAGCGTTAGTTTGGTTGTGTGCTTTGGAATTTTTGTTTTCAGGTTTATCTTTTTCCTTTTCTTCCTTTTAGGGTTGCCTCTCCCTTTTTAGTGGTTTTATGATTGCCCTATGGTACCACGGGACACTTGGTCCAGAACCAGCTTTTGTATTAAAAGCTAGAGATTATGTAGGTACCTGTCATGGTCAGTCATAGAGCTGGCCGGCATTGGCTCAAGTGCAGTCTACCTCCTTAACGCACTGTAAGTTCACAGGTTGACATATGCCTTTGTCCTCGTCAGCAGTTACTACTGTTCTTATGGGTTTCCATAGGTGAAGAGCCCTGCTCCCATGTCCAGTTTGAGGCTGCCTCCATTCCTTGCAACATCAAGGGAACTTTTGGCTCTTGGTGAAGCTTTTGACTCTGCCAGTTTTCTGACTTAGAGCTTTATACAGCACTGACTTTAGTCTCTGTCACTGTTGTGTGTGTGTATGTTTTTTGTTGCTTGAGTCTGGTCCATAGATACGTTCTCTAATTCTAGGTCTCACATGTAGTCATGTGTATATACCATATGTGTGACACATACACCTGCATATATGTTTATATTTGCTGGGTGAAGATGAAAACATAGTGCCATTCTGGCGGTAAAGGGATTTCCTAACTGAGGAAGATACTGAGGCTCTAGCTTTTGTGATTAGGTGGATTGTAACACCACTGAGCAAGACATGAAACATGGTAAGTTTGGAGAGAGAAAATAATACATTTTATTTTATACAATTTGAAGAATTTATTAGGAAACGAAAATGAAATTCCAATAGGCTATTTGAAAGTGGGTATACTGTGAAAGTGCTCGAGATTGAAGAGGTAAGAATCACTTGCACTCAGAGTCTAGGTTCTGAGAGGTTACAAGATGAAGAGAGTTTGTTGAGTATGTAGATAAGAGACAAAAGTATAGGGTACAAACAGATGAAGTGGAATTAAAAGGAAACCTGAAAAGAGTTTTCAGAAAAGTAAAAGAAAAATGAAGAGCAACAAAGAGTTTTCAAATGTATTCATTGCCTACTATTCATTCAACACACATACATCGAACACGTTTATCGTTTGTGTTCACCTGCAGAAGAGACAGTGACAAAAGACGCTAGTCTCATTGAGTTTATAGAGAAGAAGAGATGATTATGCAAAATAAATGCGATATGGCATGTTACATAGTGACAAGTGCTAGAAAGAAAAAGCAAGGAAATGGGTTTACTAGTACCTGGTGTAGGGGCTGAAATTTTAGGTAGAGGAAATTCACTCATTTGAATGAAGACTGAGTGAGGGGGACTGACTGACTGAATGAAGACTGACTGTGTGGGAGACTGAGGAGGGAGAACTTCTTGAACCTGGGAGGCAGAGGTTGCAGTGAGCCGAGATCATGCCACTGCACTCCAGCCTGGGCACGACAGAGTCCTAAAAGAAGTGAGGGACCCAGCCACATTATGTGCAGGAAAAGCACTCCACACGGAATGGACAAACTGACAGTGAAGTGGTGTTGGGGCAGGAGCATGTAGCTAGGGTGGGTGGCCAAGAGAGAAAGGAGTAGGACATGAACCCAGAGAGGTAACACAGGGGTCCTAAAAAGGGCCTTACATGCAAGGACCCTTTCCTTTTTTCTATGGGGCAGGCATAGAAGTTGAAGGGCTTTGGTCAGAGGGAAGGCATGTTAACATGTTCATATTATAGCTATGCTGATGATAAACTAAAGAGGGCAAGGCCGGAAGCAAGAAGACTATACCATTTTATAATCCAGGCAAGATGTGATAGTAACTTAGACTAGAGTTATATCTGTAAAGGTGGTGAGGTTATTGTTTATGTAGCCGTAGGTTGGCTATAGGGTATGACAGAAAAAGTGGATTCCAAAATGACCATAAGGTTTTTGGTTCGAGTAACATGAGAAATGGAATTTTCTAATCTCAAATGAGGAAGTTTATGGAAGGGTCAGGTTCACAGGAAGTTCAGCTGGTAGGGCATGATGGCTCACACCTGTAATTCCAATACTTCAGAAGGCTGGGGCAGGCAGGTCACCTGAGGTTGAGAGTTTGAGACCAGTATGGTAAAACCCCATGTCTGTAAAAAATATGAAAAATTAGCTGGGCATGGTTGTGGGCACCTGTAATCCCAGATAGTTGAGAGGCTCAGGAGGGAGAATTTCTTGAACCTGGGAGGCAGAGGTTGCAGTGAGCTGGGATCATGCCACTGCACTCCAGCCTGGGCACGACAGAGAGATTCCATCACACACAAAGAAAGAGAAGGTCAGGTCAGCTCAGCTTTGGATAGATGCATGGATTCTGATGGACATCTCAATGGAACGGTCAAGTTGGCAGTTGAATGTAAATCTAGGATGAATGTACAAACTCAGGAGTCATTAACATAGAGATAGTATTTAAAGTCTTTGAATCCAATTAGTTCACCTTGGGTGTGAGCATAGTCAGAAGCAGACAAAGTCCAAGACTGAGTTCTGGGCCTCTCCAACAGTAAGAGGTATGGAAGATGAGGAGCACTCATCTAAGCTGATTGAGAAGGAGCCCCTAGTTACATAGGAGGAAAAGAAACAAAGGTAGTGAAAGCCACATGAAAAAAAAGTGTGTCAAGGAGAGAGGAATGACTGATGGACATGGTTTGGCTGTGTCCCCATAATATCTCATGTTGAATTGTAGTTCTCATAATTTCCACATATCATAGGAGGGACCTAACGGAAGGTAATTTTATCATGGGGGCAGTTACCCCTATGCTGTTCTTACGGTAGTGAGTTCTCATGAGATCTGATGGTTTTATAAGGGGCTTTATCCCCTTCACTTGGCACTTCTTCCTTTTGCCATGTGAAGAAAAATGTGTTTGCTTCTCCTGCCATGATTGTAAATTTCCTGAGGCCTCCCAGCCTTGTGGAACTATGAGTCAACTAAACCTCTTTCCTTTGTAAATTACCCAGTCTAGAATATGTCCTTGTAGCAGCATGAGAATTGACCAATATAGTAAATTGTACTGGGAGTAGGGACACTGCTATAAGGGTACCCCAAAATGTGGAGGAGACTTTGTAACTGAGTAACAGGCAAAGGTTGGAAGAGTTTGCAGGGCTCAGAAAAAGATAGGAAAATGTGGGAAAGTTTGGAACTTCCTAGACACTGTTGAATGGCTTTGCCCAAAATGCTGATAGTGATATGGACAATTAAGTCTGGGCTGAGGTGATCTCAGATGGAAATGAGGAACTTGTTGGGAACTGGAATAAAGGTGATTCTTGCTATTCTTTAGCAAGGAGACTAGCAGTATTTTGCCCTGCTCTAGAGATCTGTGAAACTTTGAACTTGAGAGAGATAATTTGGAGTATCTGGCAGATGAAATTTCTAAGTGGCAGAGCATTCAAGAGGAAGCAGAGCATAAAATTTTGGAAAATTTGCAGACTGACAATGCAGTGGAAAAGAAAAACCCATTTTCTGCAGAGAAATTAAAGCCAACTGCAGAAATTTGCATAAGTAATGAGGAGCCAAAGGCTAATTGCCAAGACAGTGGGGAATTCAGAGGGCATGTCAGAGACCTTCACAGCAGCCCCTCAGAGGCCTAGGAAGGAAAAATGGTTTCCAAATGAGGTCCAAGGCCCCTCTGCTGTGTGCAGCATAAGAACTTGGTGCCCTGCATCCCAGCTGCTCCAACTGTGGCTAAAATGGGCCAACTTACAGCTCAGGCTGTTGCTTCAGAGGGTGCAAGCCCCAAATCTTGGCAGTTTACACACGGTATTGGGCCTGCAGGTACACAGAAGTCAAGAATTGAGGTTTGGGAACCTCCACCTAGATTTCAGATAATGTGTTGAAATGTGTAGATTTGCAGATAGAAGTTTGATGCTGGGGTGCAACCCTAATGGAGAACCCCTGCTAGGGCAGTGCAGAGTGAAATGTGGGGTTGGAGCCCCCACACAGAGTTCCTACTGGGACACCACCTCGTGGAGCTGCAAGAAGAGGGCCACTGTCCTCTAGTCCCCAGAAGCGTAGATCCACTGACAACTTGTACCATGTGCCTGGAAAAGCCACAGATACTCAAAGGCAGCTGTAAAAGCAGCCCTGTGGAAGGCGGTACCCTGCAAAGCACGAGGCTGGAGCTGCCCAGGGCCATGGGAATCTACCTCTTGCATCAGTGTGACCTAGATGTAAGACATGGAGTCAAATAATTTTGGAGCTTTAAGATTTAATTGACTGCCCTATTGGATTTTGGACTCCCATGGGGCCTGTAGCCCTTTGGTTTTGGCCAGTTTCTCCCATTTGGAAAGAGTGCATTTACCCAACACTTGCACTTACATTATATCTAGGAAGTCACTAACTTGCTTTCGATTTTACAGGCTCCTAGGTGGAAGGGACTTGCCTTGTCTCAGATGAGACTTTGAACTTGGACTTTTGGGTTAATGCTGAAATGAGCTAAGACTTTTGGGGTACTACTGGAAAGGCATGATTGGTTTTTAAATATGAGGGCATGAGATTTGGGAGCAGCCAGGGGTGGAATGATATGGTTTGGCTGTGTCTCCACCCAAATCTCATCTTGAATTTTGGTTCCCATAAACCCCACGTGTTGTGGGAGGGACACACAGAATTGAATCACACACATGATTCAATTACCTACATGGGAGGTAATTAAATCATGCAGGCAGTTCTTGTGATAGTGAGTGAATTCTCATGAGATCCGATGGTTTCATAAGGGGCTTTTCCACCTTTGCTTGGCCCTTCTTCCTGCCCCCATGCGAAGAAGGATATGTTTGCTTCCCCTTTAACCATGATTGTAAGTTTTCTGAGGTTTCTCCAGCCCTACGGAACTGTGAGTCAATCAAACCAATTTCCTTTATTAATTACCCAGTGTTGGATATGTCCTTATAGCAGCATGAGAACACACTAATACACTGACAATATCAAGTCTGCTAACAAGAAAGATGAAGATTGAGAATTTATCAGTAAACTTAATCATATGGAGATCATTTGTGACCATGATAGTCACTGTTTTGATGGATTCATGGGTACAAGACTTGATTACAATGGGTTCATGAGAGAGTGGGAGAGAAAAAATTAGATACAAAAAGTATAAACGATCCTTTCAAGGTATTCTACTGTAAGAGGAATAAGAAATAGAACAGCCACTGCAAATGAAAAACTAGATAAAAAGAGGTTTGTTTGGTTTCATTTTGTAAGATAATAAGTAAAAACCCAGCATATTTATATGCCAATTAGAAAGATCTGGTAGACAAAAATTGCTGATGAAACAGACAGAAGGAGACAGAAAACTTCAAGACCTGAGCCTAGGAATGTACCTACATGTTCTTTCTATGTCAATTCTATGGAAAGCTCCAATAGAAGGCATGCCAGGAATGGTCTTTATTTTTGAGTATTCCTGTGACTCTGTCTAATAAATATCAGAAGAGCAGTGATGGTAGAACCTAGGTGAGTTGAATAGTGGTTCTGAGATGAAGACAAGTGTAAAAAGTTACCAAGGAGTGTGTCAATGAAAGGAGGTTGAAAGATGAGTTTGTACCTTGAAGGAAGGGCAGGCTTAAAAGAAGGTATTCTTAGGGTGAGGAAAACCTTAAGTCAGTTTATAGACTTGGAAGACTAAGTCAATAAAAATTGTTCTTAAACTATGGAGTCATCTTGGCTAATTGAGAACCAACCACAGCTTCTCAGACAGATTTTCCAAGTGAGTGAAACACAAGGCCATTTAATTAGGTCATGATAGGTATTTTGTGTGTGACTGGAAACTGTAGTTCTTAATCCTCAATTGTGTAATTGTGTTTCACCTTGTGAACTCTAATGTCATTTTCTTCAGCCATTAGGTCTTCGCCCTGTGGCCAGATGTAAGTGACCATGCCTGCTCACCAATGCAATGCTTTCTAAGAATACAACAAGATGGCTCAGAAACTCTGGACAGCTATTGATCACATTGCAAAGATGAATGTGTGAGAGGATAAGCTAAGTCTAATGATGTGTTGTATGATTAAGTTACTACTCTGTGGTCAGATATCTACTGGCAAAAGCAGGCAAATTATGTATCTACCTTTTCACAATCCAGAAGGCTCACTGACTTTCTGAGGTGATAGTTGGAAAGATATATATGAACAAAACCTCTTTTATGTGCTAATATTTACAATTGAGTTTATTTTCAGGGAGGTCATATTTTTAGAAATGTCTGGGTATTTACTGTGGCATGAAGAGAGAAATATGTCGAGAGGATGAGAGTAAGGGAGAAACTTGCTGATGTAAAAAATAATTATATTGAACCTAACCAATACATTTTGACTACTATGAAACAACCATTGAGAATGTTATACAAACAAAACAAATGTTTATAACTTAATGTGGCACAGTAGTTTAATAACAAGATTCCAGATTTAGGAGTCAGATGTATCTAGACCCCAATCTCTATTCCAACCCCATACTTAATCTATGAATTATTAATATCTCTAAGGCTCAATTTTATGTGTAAACTGAAAATAACACATACTTTTCAGGGTTACTGTGGCTGTTATATGTAAGATTGCATGGTTCCCAGCACGCAGATTTAGTAAAGATAGCTACTTCCATTATTAGTATTTTTTTGACTCTTATTATTGAGTAATGTGAGGCAAATAGGAAACCTGGTTTTATTTCTGCCACTAAAAATCTAGGGCAAATTCTATATTTGTTATGGAACAATAAGACGTGCTCCTACACTTACCTCACTTATCTCACTCTGATATTATAGATTTAAAGGAAAAGCTATACTTATGATCATACATTAGAGATCAAAGAGTTGGGTCTATCTTGAAACTACACTTTGAGTGCTTCTGGGAATTATTTTTTATTTTCTCACTTATGAAATGTGGTTATTGAAGTAAGTATAGTCTTTGTCATGGGAAAGTTTGGAGATCAAGGAAAATCACATACCAAAGCACTCAGAAAAGTGTTCAGTGCTCTATAAAGGATAGGTGCAAGCATCCAGGATCCCACAGGGGAAACTGGATTCCCATGTTCTCATTGTGGTTGAGATGGTAGTTTTTTAATGATCCTAGGGCAAGTCCCCTAACAGTTCTTGGGATTAGCAATGGGCCTCTATTGAAGAAAGAGCACCCAAAGTTGGCCACAAAGAGAAGCTTTACTCAACTGTAAGTGACCACATCTTTGGTTCCTTACAGTTGAATAAAGCGTCTCTTTGTAGCCTCCAGAGGCTCTTCAGAATAGGTAACGTAACCTGCTCTCTGGAACACTGTAGTTACATTTCAACATAGAGGCCAAGAAAAATATGTCTAGAGACTTTGTTTTCTAGGGATTTATGGAATTGCTACAGAGTGGAGTTGGCTACAGATTATTTAACAAAGGTTCATTGAGTATTTTATGCGTAGAAAAATGTACTGTCATATTCTGTTGAGGAAGGAAAAGTAGGCTTTTAAAGAGGCAAAGATGAGTAGATTGAAGGGATAGATTCCTACAGAGCTTCTAGCTTGCAGTGAGCACCAAGAACAAAGTATCCAGATAGTTCCAGCTAGGTGGGGCTAGAGGGTAGCTCTTCCGAGAGCATCCATCCACCAAGTATTAATTGAAAGGGTTTGTATTAATTATGAACATCCACTGGTCATTTGAGGTGGGTTGCTGAGGCACCTGCGACCTTGTACACACTCAAACTGCATCCTCAGGAGGCTGTTTTTGGCGTTCCTTATCACACCATACACTCTTCCTGTTTTCAGGGTCGAGGAGTTTCATTCTCAGGCACGAATAACATACAGAGTGCATGAGTAATTTTCCATATCCCAACCTCAAATGCCATGTACATAAGCTTGAATATGTTGCCATGTATGCCCTACATCTCCCCCTTCTTTAATTCTTAGAGCATGCTGCTCATCCAATGCAAGGTAAGGTTCTATTGTTCTTCCCTGGTTATAGATGCTTTGGGTGGCAGCACAGGGTCATCTGCAGATGCCTAGCAAACAGATACAAAAAAGCATTAGTATAGCAGCCATCACCCAAATGCATATGTTTAACCCAGACAACCAAGTATTTGGGTTTAACCATTGAAAGCCTTATTGTAATTGCTGAAGGGTACTTGTTTGTAATTGCTGTGACCATTCTTCAAGTTATTTCTTTAATTCACACTCAAGAATGGAAATTTGAGAAGACAAATTGTTGTGATAAGCCCCTTGAGGATGTGCTCTTCTAAATAACTGCAAGGGGAATCTCCTTCCCAGTTCCAGGTTAAATTTATAGGCAGCCACAATTCTGCACACCATATTAAGATCATGACATAGGTTATATTTAACTGTGTAATGTTTTGATGAGACAAGCATGTAGCACCCCAGCTACTAGAAGAGACTTTAATACTATAAAAGGATTGATTCTGCTGTATGTTAGGAACACCTTGCTGCAACAAAAGTATATAGGGTGCATAGTACGAATCAGGACTGTATCAGTAACATTATTGTGCAAAAAGAGGGTATAGTTGCCACCATTAGTAATGTACTCATCGTGTGAAAGAACCTTTTCAAAAAAGGAAGACCTAGTCTGCAAATGTGGATATGAGCAGTTCTTAAAGCTTGCTTCCCTTTTAGTTGTAATATTGGTTCTGAAAGCCCATACTCTGACCAGGTGATAAAACTATTGGAGGGACTCCCAAATACAATAGTCTGATTTGCAGACATAAGATAACCATGGGGGCCTACATCAAGTCAGGTGCCATTATCAAGCAGAGGCCCTCAATGCAGTGCAGGTTGTCTGCATGGAGACCACTGGACGGCCTCTAATTTATATCGCCAGTTCCTACTCAGACAGCATACAGGTAGATCAGGTACTTGTGTAGCTTCATTAGAGGCCTCAGTAAGATTAGTAGTAACAGCAGAAGTAAAGGTCAAATTTGCAAGCTTAGCATCCCTTTTGGGCTGATAGTACAGATGCTCCTGAGGAATGAGAGTAACACACTTCTCATGTGCTACTGTGAAAAATCAAAAAGGGGGATTACTAGACAATAAAGCCAAGGAGTCATTAAGTTTAATCCATCTCACATTTTCAGTTAACGGGTAAAATAGGGGCATCCATCGACCTCCTGTCCAACAAGTATCATTAGATGACAAAGGCAGGTCAGCATCCCACCACATAATAACATTAATAACAGGGGGATCTAGAACATGACTCCAATAAACATGTTCTTGAGCTGATCCCACTGGCAAAGGACAAGAATTACCAGCCACCCTAACATCCATGCCTCTCTTACTTTCTCAGAAGTTTCCCCAGCTACCACCAGATACATAAGAAACTGGTTCTCTGAAATTGCAGGGGCGTCCACTGCCGCAAGCTGGGTAGTTGCTTTTTGATCCAATATCTTTAGCTGTCCTCAGGTAATGTTAGGTGCCTTCTGAGTCATCACTGTCATTGCTGGTTGATTCTACAACAACAGGTCCTGTTCTCAAGGAGAGAGCCACATATTCCCCCTTTTTTGTTTATTAAGATATACTTTAAGAGTTTGATGAGTTTATTCAATAACGGGCTAACCGGTTGAGTTATAAGAGATGTCAATCTTGTGTTGTAGGTGCTAAAGTTGCAATGCATATGTAAATCGAGCACTAAGATATTAAGGTCCATCATCAGTTTTTCTAGTTTGTGAAAGGTCTAAAGTCATAATAGATTTAAACAAATGAGCAATTGCATTTTTAGTTTTTTTCTCTGGTCCAGGGGGTAGCATGTATTAAAGCTGTATAAGTGTCCACGTAACGTGTAGAAATTTAAAAAACCCAAAGGGTGGAAACTGAGTAACATCGGTTTGCCAGATAGCATTAGGCACCAGATCTCATGGATTGGCACCAAACCCTAAGGAAGGAGAGAGAGAATGCCGTTGGCAATCTGGACAAGTTTTAATAATCATACCAGCTTGAGCAAAGTTAAATTAAACTGTTGTTTAAGACTGTGAGCATTCTCATGAAAGCATGATCAGCTTGAACTTGCAAAAACAAACAGGAAAATCTGCAAACCACATTTGTGGTTGTATCAGAGCATCAGCTGCAGCATTTCTTTCTGAAAAGGGACCAGGCAACCTAGAATGAGAGTGAATATGTGTAACGTGAAGAGGGTGATGATGGTCACAGAGGAGCTCCTGCACTGTAAGAAACAAAGCTAGTAGAGGTTCATTAGTAATGCCTTTCACATGTGCAAGGTTTAAATGAGTAAGGCTATACAGCACATAAGCAGAATCACTAACCATATTTATGTCTTGGTAAGGAAAATGTGTAAGGCCAATGTTAGGGCACCTAACTGCCTGTTGCGTCGTTTTGAAATGCTCCTGGATTTTGTGCTGCTTGCATGGCATCTTGCCACACTGTAGCTGCCTTACTTGTGTTTTCTGAACCATCTGTAAAGACAGTAATGGCGAGAAGCACGGACTCAGAGATAACAATAGATACAAATTTAACAGAGACAGTTTGTAAAAAGTTTAGGAGCTTAGAGGCTGGTAAATGGAAACTAATATTACCAATAAAGTCAGCCATTGCTACTTGCCAATCAAGATCACAAGCTAAGAGAGTATGAAATTGTTCTTTGCTTAATGGTAGGAAAAG